>JAPYZI010000929.1:0-45914 GCA_030523105.1 Ophioninae sp. A BG-2022a
GGTTAGACTCACTGACAGGAATACAGTAACACTCCAATACGCGCCTGTGTTTTTTCCAACCCAGCTTTCCAAGTGCAAATGCATTTTATAAATATCTCCAGAAGTTGAGCCTTCACCATCAATCTCATGGGGATTATTTCGTAATAGTGACGTTCGTAAACAACACGCTTCGAAGCTGACAGGACCGACGTCGCGAACCCTACTGATTTTATCACATTTTCAAACCTGCCTATCCCTCAAAATCGATTCTCCTTCGACAAAATTAGGATTGGTCGCCTAGTCACAAATTCCCCTAATACTCGTCATATATTACAGAAATTTGTACCAAACTACACGACTGTTTACGTTTACCGGTTCTCTCATCGCGATCATGATTTATAATTATAAGTTCCCCACATATAACGCATCCAAGTAAGCAAAAGTTCAAACATCGAGAGAAAAGAAACTCTCAAAGTTGCAACCCTCAAGTTAGAGGCTGAAAATGGTTGAAACATTATCCAATGTCCAATTCAAACCTTCAATATTGAATATTTTGTCTGATTTGATACGATTTTACCGATTTATTTTTCGTCTTAATAAATGTCGAGAAGTCTTGGAGGGTGGACGAACGGGCCGAATATCAAACGAGTAAAAAAGGACGAGCCAATGATTCACATGATGAGGGGAGAAACGAGCGAAAGGGGAAAAATGGCGTTGCTCCAAACATGGAAGATTTGTCTTCCCTGTGAAACGTCACTGTGTCGCCATACCTCGTTGATCCTCGACTGCATCTCGGCGAGTTTGATCTGCCAGCCAGACTTCTCGGAAACGAGCTCGGTCTTGAGCTTGGATGCCTCCAGTCTACTCTCGGATAGCTCGTCCTCCATGCAGCTTATTTGTCTCTCGAGAACCGAGACATTCGTCGTTGATGAATTCTCGTCGTCCTGCGAAAAAGTTTATACGAAAATAATTAAGTGAAATGGACAGCGAAGAACAAAAAAAAGTCATTAGAATTAATTAAAACGTACGGGTGCAAAGGTACTTGTACAATTTGAAAAAATGTAAGGTGTTACTGGATGGACCATCGACGAACTTTTAGTTCGTCCATAATCGTCGATTTATTAAGTCATGTATAGTTAATTTAATAATAAACGAATAAATAATTAAGGCTAATAAAATAATAAATAATAAACACTTAACGTATTATTAATAAACAATTCATGTATTATTATTGGAGATACATGAATTATTATTAGTTATTAGGGAATTATTAGTATCGATGTATTATCAGTAGTAAATTATTTAATAGTGAAACGATATAAGTATTAAATTATGAGTAACAATTATTAGTAATCAACTACTAAATTATTTAGTGAAAAATTCTACAATAAGTAATGTATCATTATTCATATTAATTCATGTATCATTATAATAATTTACCTACCATATTATTTTAAATAATTGATAGTTATTTTTTCTGAATAATTCAGTACGCAAATTAATTTATAAAAATAATTTAACTAGTAAAAAAATCGGAATACACGGATCTATTATTCCATCGAGAAACGTTATTTTTTTTAATTTACAAAAATTTGGGCACTGTTTTAATAGCCATCCAGTAATTTCTCAAAAGTTCCAAAAATAAAATTACAATTAATACGTAGATAAAAATGGAACGAAATACATTTGATTTAAATATTATAAAATTGGGGATGGGAAAGGTGAAAGGGTTGGAGGGAATGAGTCTTCGAAGAATCAAAATCGATCTTACTTCGTCCGATTTTCCAGTAGAGGTCGTCGATTGTCGACGCTGCCTGACGACTTTGAGATCTGCGATAGTTTTCTGGGCACCCTCGAGCATGTGCTTGTAAGTGTCACGTTCACGCTTGTATCGCGACAGCTGATTCTGTATCGACTGTATCTCATCATTTATCGCCTTGATCCTGTGCTCGTAGCGCAACTTACACTGCGCCATATCCGCTTTCTTCGACTTCTCGGCATTGGCGAGGGCGTTCTTGGCACGACGAACTTCCGCCTCGAGGGCGTCCGTATCAGCTGTGAAGTTGCGCTGGACTTTCGATACCGAGTTGTAGTCCTTCAGCTTGCTCGTCAGATCTTCGTTCTGAACCAACCGAGACAAACGTTTGCATACTTTGAATTTTTTTTGTCATTCTTCAGTTTATACAGGGTGACCGTGTATTCCAGCTTGCTTGGTTGAAGGTTAGTCTGATACATCGGAACGAGGAATTTACTCACAATTTTTCTGAGGTCCGTCAATTGATCCTTCAACGATTCGTTTTCTTTTCCAAGGCGATTTATTTCTTCCTTCGCTTCGGCAACCTGGAAATTGCTCTGCGATCTTTCGTACTCCCGGAGTTTTTCCTACGGAACGATTCAATTTATACGTCAAACTATTTGGAGCACGTGAATGGGTTGAATCGAATTTTCATGGATTCCTACCTCAAGCCGGGTCTTCTCTTTCATCCAAACGGTCGACCGTGACTCCAGTTCATCGTTCAGTATCTTTACATCGTTCTCCAGAATTACCTGCCGTTCTTTGTATTCGGACAACTCACTGCGCGACAAAACGAAAAAAAAAAAATATGTATAAAAAGTAATATTAAAAATAACGATTTAAAAATACGAAAAAATATTTATATACAAAAAATAATATTTAAAAAACAATTTTTAAAAACGATAGAAAAAGAAATATTTTTTTTGTAATAGAATGAAAAAAAAAACAAGAATATGCAAAAAAAGTCGAATAAATAATCGCAATTAATCCAAACGTTTCTCGATCGCACTTTTCCTCGACAGCTTGCAACGCAAAGTCTCACTTTTCACCTGGTTAGTTTCTGATTCTCTTTCTCGAGGCGATCACGCGATTCGAGCATCTTTCCCTGCTTCGTGTTCAATTCGTCGTACCTCTCGAGGTTTCGCTTCGCTTCGTCTTCGAGAACTGTAAAACAAAAAGGAATACGTGCCACAAAAAAATTTGTCGCGATCGATCTCGTCGAGGAAGAAAAAAATGAAAAAAAAAATGCACGCGTTTCGTTGCGCGCAAAACCGACGAAAGCTGAATAATTTTTCCAGCTGTTAATTCCAACAGGAATAAAGAGTTCGCAAGTGAAACATTGGAAACTTGAATAATCGCTTATCACTTTCCCTTGATAATTTTACGTGCGTTAAACAATGCAATTATTCATTCCGAAATCATTTAAATATATTAAGATTATTTGAAAATTAGAGGTACGCTCCTCGATATAAATTATAATATTAATTGCTCGGAAAGCAACCTTCATTTTTCTTTATTTTTTATTTCAATCTTTTTTATTTTATTACGATTCAAAGAAAAATCATTTTTGTTGCCTTCGACGATGGCAACTTCGATATCATGATAAATTTATTATCATCGATGCGACTCTTTTTCTTCGCAATTTTAATTTTATATTTTTTATAAACAAATTTCTTTTTCATGGAAAATAAAATCAAAATTGTAAATCGGAAATTTTAATTGTCGTTGGAATTAAACGTCATGATAAATCCTTCGCGATTCAAACAACACTTTTTTAGCAATATAAATTTTATATTTTTTAGAAGCGAATTTTTACCTTCTGAGAAAAAATAAAATTCAAATCGAAAATTAAAAAATTCAAATTGAACGTCTCACCGGATATTCTTTCGGTATAAGTTTGCTTCAACTCGGTCATCTTCTTGGCGTTCATTCCAGCTTTTTCCAGAGACGCTATTTTCTTTTTGAGACTTCCGATTTCCGTGTCTTTGACCAATCGTTCCTCTTCAGCCTGCATCTTTACCGTATCTCTCTCCTTCTTTATCTCAGCTAGTTCGGCCGTTATTTTGGCGAGCTTGAAGGAGAAGGCAGATTTTGTGCTCTCCGAGTCCTGCTTGGCACGTTTGAGCTCTCCCTCCAGCAGAGTTTTCGTTTGTTCCACCTGTGTTGAAGGTATCAGAAGACATCAATAATAAACGAAATACAAACATCGGAAAATTAACGAAATTCACTTTTTTTGAGGCATTACTCGGATGGATGTTAAAAAATTGCCAATTTTTTTGAAAATATAAAAAATTGTCGTTCTTCATAGAATTCTATTATATTATAATTACGTAAGATAATAGAATTTATTATTATTCTATTATTCAGAAATCATAAATAATATAATAGATATTTTAGGATTTTTCAATAAATAATTTAGTACTTATAAGCGTATTGATTTAAAATCCAAGAGAACTGGTTAATTGTTGCAAAACGAATGGAACTGAATTGTCACAAAACCTGAAAATATTGTGTGATGAAAATCAAGGATCAAGCAATTTATTAGGCTTATTTTCAAATAATATATATTAATATATTAATATAATTTCATAATTAATATATTGTTAATTATGAAATAAAATCAAATATATTAAGTTGGAACGCGCGCCAATATCGTCGAATTTGACTTTGATTATTACCGAAAGTGTAATTAACGATTTTAAGTATCAATATGTTATTTAATGAGATAATTGTAATGGTAAACATGTACGAAACGATCGATACCCGTAAATCAACGATTTTCCAATGATACCTCAAAGAAAGACGCCGAGAAACACGACGGTAGCGTTGGGGGGAATGAAAAGGGATTCAAGCAACCAAACGTATGATTGGCGAAATGCTCACAGAGGCGATTGTTTTGGACATTCGGCTCTCTCGATCGGTGGACGAGTACAAGTCGTCCTGAAACTTTTTAGACTTATCCCTCTCCACAGACAATTCTTTTTTCAGCTCACTCACCATGACCTCCATTTTCGCCGTGTTCGTTTCCGTCGATGTTGCCATTTCTGCAAACAACAATTGCAATTATTATTTAAGATTACTTTTTGTTTTTTGTTTTTTTTTTTTTTTTTTTTTTTGACAATTGGATCGCTAGGATTTTATGAAATTCACCCAAATCCTTTTTCAGTTGTTGAATCTCGTTGTGAGTTTTGAGCTTTTCCGCCGATAGCGACAACAATTTTGACTTCAATTTCTCCTTTTCTTCACGCAGCTTCGTTCTCTCCGAGTCCCATGATTTTCTCTCCGATTCTTTAGCCGCCATTGTATCCTCCAATTGTTTTTTCACTGATAACACAAGTTCAAACGCATCGATAAAAAAAATTCACCTGCGTATTACGAATTATCGAGTAATGATAAAAATAAAACAATGAAAGTGTAAGAAATCTTACAACTCTGAGCATCAGCATTTTTATTATCGTCCGGCAGTTTAGTCTCGGGTTTCTTTTTCTCCTTCTCGATTGCCAATTCCTTGGTCGTATTTTCCAATTTCATCTTTAACAATTCGTGCTCCTTCAAGAGTTTCTCGTATTTGATATTCGTCTCCGCAGTCTTCACGACCGTTGTATCGTGCTCTTTACCATCAATTATACTCGCGAAAATACCAAACACGTCCCCTACGAATATTAATCAAGTGTTCTGTTAACGACGTTGAAGGAATAATTTTATCGTTTGACTGCAAACGAAAACAACTTTTTTTTCAATTACGCACATTTTTTTTGGTTATCTTGAGCTGCGATAATAGTTAATAAAAATTTTGGGTATTCTTAGCTCAAATTTACTATATTTTTAACGATACTCGAAAATACAAAAATTCAATATGTCAAGTTGTATCGCGATTCGCGAAAAATCCTTTCACGGGTTCTCCCAAGATATTAAAAGGAAGATTTTTATGAAATTCGAAATCGATAAAAAAAAAAGAGAGTTTTCGGAATCCAACTCTAATGAAGTCATGAAAAACGAAAAATGAGAATTGTCGCGTTGACACCAGATCTTTAGCGTTATTTATTGATTAATCATTTATGAATTTTATTTTTTATTTTATTCTGTAACGTTCGAATAATGCTGGACTTCTAAATTTTCGTATCAAATTTGTCTTCACGATGTAATTGCATCCTGTTATTTTATTCGAAAAAAAAACTCACCAATCTCCTTTTCCATATCTTCGACCATTTTTTTCAATTGGACTTTGGTCGTGTAATCGGATGTTGGTTTCTTCATATTGCGATTTTTGTACTCGTTGCCAAACTTTTTGAGAACGTCCTCTATCCTCTTGACCTCGTCGTATCTCTTCGCAAGGTCTGTCTTATCCGTTTCCAATTGTTCAGCCTTGCGTTCAATCTTTCTCAGCTTGAACGACAATATCCGGCAATTTTTGTTCGATTGTTCGAGGCTCTTTCGTAAACTGGTGTATTCGTCGGCTTGTTCCTCTCTAAAGTTGTCTTGCATCTCATAAATTTCCTCCTCGAGATCGCGTATTTCCTTCTTCATGTCTTCGTTCTCGTCCATGAGACTCTCGCAAAGTGTCTCGGCCGCTTTCAATTTCGAACGGAGTTCCTCGTTTGCTTTTTCCCGCTCGTTTCTTCCTGTTCGAAGATTCGAGTCCCTCTCGAGGTTCCTTATTTTTGTCATCAGATTGGTCTTTTCGTCAGTCAGTGCTGATAAAAAAAAGAAGTGGAAAGTGACGACGAAAATTTGAAACGTCCACTTGCTCCAAAGAGGAAATCAAACAAAAAACGAAATGGAAAAGAAGTTTTTATTGGAATAAACTACTATGCATAATAAACCCCGGGTATTAAATATCTAAAACTACAAAGTCAAACGGATTGAGCTGTCATCTTCGAGTGTGCTAACTTTGAATGGACGCAATTGCCGTAGCAACCGCCGCGCTATGGCGAACCCAAACAAATTTGCAATCGATAGAAAGCAGCGCGTGCGATCCTACGTAGACGTTTCTTAGATTTTTACGTACAAAAACTTTCGAAAACAAAACAATGTTTTCAATATTATTCAGTGAATCTTTATTCTAATTTAATGTAGTGGTTTATCAGGACTATCCATTTTTTCATCAAAATTTAAGCTTAACATTGAAGATTATATATTTTTGTTATTTTTTTGTACGAAGTTACAACGGGCATCGCCTTATTAGGAACATTGGTCTGAATAAAGTCCAAAAGACGCTTTAAAAAAAAAGCTTATAGTTAATAGCGAACATTGTTTTCTGAACCAAAATGATTATTAATACGTTGATTATTGAATAAATGATTAAATAAACATTTTAATTTTATTTCAACAATCATAGTTATTTTTTGTACTTAAAAACAAATAAGTTGGGCCTTACAGGGGTCAGGTATCTTATATCAGAATAGGAAAAGATCTCACTCTCATTTTTGGATTGTAGCTCTTTGATGGTTTTTTGGAGTTTGGTCATTTCGTTGCTTGAGCTTTTCGAGGACACGGTGTCCATGGTCGCCAAACGGCGCAACAAAATGTCACTCTTTTCTCTCTCGACACGCTCGCATCTTGCTTTCATGTCGCTCAATTGTGCCCTTAATTTCTCAATTTCGTTCTGCAATTGAAATATCACAAGGGACATCGGGCTTGAGTTCCAGTTCCCAAGAATTTCCAGTTCTTCCAACGAAATTTTGAGACTGATGTTTGAAATTTGCCATTACCTTTTCAGTTTTTCCTCCTTTCTCCGACATCCCGTCCTGTCCATCACCACTCTGGCCATTGTTGGTTTTACCGGCTCCATCGTTCGACCTCGATTTCCTTACCTGTATAATAAATTCAGCATCGTTGTCTGAACTGGTCCCGTTGGTATTGTCAATGACACCTTTGATTTGTAATTTTTGTGGTCTCTCGAGCATCGTCTCGTCGATTGAGTGACGTCGATAATCGTAACTGTCCGACTGCGCACCAGCGTAATTCTTTTTTCTTGGTATCGTCGAAGAATTTCCTTCCGGTGGAGCGAATGATTGCTCTTGCGTAACGTCCAGGGCAGAACTCCAGGTCAACGAGGTCGAAGATATTGGGGATGATTTGTCCTCGTCCTTCGTTAAGTTTGAGGTCGATGCCCATGTTCGTCTGGGGTCCGGACTCACGCTCGATCTAATTTTATTTAGCGAATAAATTACCAAACAAAATTACGGTTGAAAATCAGGCAAATTAGCGAGGGGAAGGTGGTCCGATCCGAAAAATAAATCTATTATTTCTCTACCGAGCTGATGAAGGTTCCCATGATTTTCCAGATAAACTCGGGGATGACGCCGTTGTGTCCTTTAAGCTCCCTCTCTTCCCGACATGGTCCTTGTAATCCCTGTAACACGAAGACACTTCTTTTCAAACGGAACCAACGTTGAAGTACCTCCAAAATCGAAAAATTTCGTTCAAACGAAAAAGCACAAGTCTGATTCAGTCATTTCACGAACACGAGTAATCTCGTTCGAAAAATGCGTAGAGGTTCCGAGCATTCCTTTGATCTTGTTGAAATCATGCACTCGATCTTTCTTTAAATATTTTTAAATTACCTCTAAAAGGATTTTTGATGGTTCGTAATTGTTTTCGAAACATGAGGATATCTCGAAAATTATTGCCAGTCACCAAACATCCATCGAAGAGTTATTTTGGAATACCCGGACAAACCCAAACATACCATCAATAAAAAATTTTGTTTCGGCTTATTTAGATTTATTGGATTTATTTAGTATAGTGGAAATGCATTGAAATAAATAACTTTCAGAATCCAATATCTTGGGAATTATCCTTAGCCACCAAAAAATCCTTTTAGAGGATTTCTAAAAACATTCAAAGAAAGATCTGCGCAAAATTTCAACTCGATTGATGAACCTTTCGAAAGCTTATCCCAAAAAAAACCCAAACATTCGTATTCCATTCAAATTGATCGGAAATTCGTTCTTCCAACCACCCAATTTTTTTCTTACATCTTTTAGGCTGCGCCGTCCGCTGAATTTTTTCTTCTCGATTTAACGAGATGATTACGATTTCTTTTCGCAAAAAAAATCACTTTGCATGAAGTTAAAAACAAAAATGTAGAAAATCGAAAATAACAATAAATACTATGAATAATAATAATAATAATAATAATAATAATAATAATAAATGTGCCGCAAAAAAAACACACCGCAGGATGTTAAAAATAAAAATGTAAAAAATTGAAAGTAGAAATAAATAAAATTAGAATAAATAACGAATAATAATAATAATAATAATAAAGATGTCAATACGTCATAAGCCACACTTCAACGTCATTATCGAAAATACAGTCATGATCCTGAATTTTCTTACGTGTATAAAATAATGGTCCCGAAGGAAGCCCTCAATAAGTGAATTTACCCGTAAATATCGTACGAATGTATTCCGGTATAAACGATCGATTTGTATTCCGCTTGTAAAAAGAATACATATACGTATACATGAGCTCGAGAAAAGGGTTGACTGGCTCCTGCGTTTCCGCATATTTTTGCTCGTTTTGTCGCTCCCCCCGGCCACCCCAGTATGATGTTCCCTCTTTACTCACGGTATTTACTACCACGGAGTAGTACACGCTGTTAACAAGTACAAACTGTATACACGAAGTACGCCGTTTAACTCGCAATTTATCGAGCTCGATCGGTCGAGTCTCAATGGCATATTTCGTATACGAAATGCTACAAATGGAAAATAAATTTATGCTGCGCTATACATAGGGGAGTATTCGATAAAGTGAATGAGCGACTCTCGTATCACGCCTCATTGCAAATTGCCCTACCCCGATGGGATTTATTCAATGCTCACATTCGAAATCCAACATCGCGTTTTACTTACAAATTATTTCAGTCAATGATATTTTTTTCGAACTTAATAGAATCGTCATTTCGTATCGGTGGAATCACGTTGAAACAATGACTTTTGAATGAACCAGGGAAGGGACGAAAACACTAAAATGTGTTCAAATAAAGCTATATACATTTATACATTTCAGTCGAAAAGTTCGATTATTCGATTATTCAAATAACCGAAATTTTTTATCGCCCTAAAACGTTAGATGACCTCGCAAAAAAAAAAATAACGAAACTTAACAAATGGCCTTTTGAAGCCAACAAATTCAGCCTTGTTTTGTTTTGTTTTTTATTTTTTTTATTTTTGGTGATTTTTTTCGATACGGTACGAATTTTCTTACGTGAGTGATTTCGATTTTTTTCGACCATCGAGAATTGGGCGCATAACTTACACATTTTTTGCGTTGTCTTTTTTATTCATGATAAATTTGAAAATTTGAATTTTGATAAATTCTCGTTTTTTCAAAAGATTTCTATGATTTTTTTCCCAAAGATTTAACCATTTTTTGCTAAAAAAGACAGATTTTGAAAAACGCAATGTAATCGAAATTGTATAGATACCGGGGTATGATGGTTATACGATTTTTAAACATCTTCTGGCTTGTCACCAAAACTAAATAATTTTAAAAAGTACTCTTCAAATATTCAATCGATACTTTTTTGAAATCTGATGAATAAATGATTTTATTGTTAATCAAATCATATTTGAAATATCATTTTTAAAATACATGTTTGAAATTAGCATAATTTTCAAAATAAAAAATTTAAAATAAAAATAATTTTAGGCACGTATTTTTTTTATATTTACATCATTTATTAAATATTTTTCAAAAAGTGAATTTTCATCACTTGTTCAATAATGCGAGATTATTAAGTATTATAATAAATTTGAATGCCACGAGAGTGTGTCGACCGACTCGTGTTTCTAGTGCTCCTCGGTACGCTCTTAATGTATGATCTTACGATCCCATCCCTTTCACTTTTTATCCACACTTGTCACCTCTCTATTTCTAGATCCTCGGGGTCCCCTCGGCGTGTCACTCACTCCCATTCTTTCCTAAACAACCGCTTTTTATCGCATCGACGCAAGGACGCGATGGAGATCGTGATAAATAAGTACGCTCTGTAATTGAGTGGCGTTGTTGTCTCGGAGTTCGCATTATTGGAGAACGCAATATCAATTCAATTTTCTACTTTTTTATATCAAACAAGCTTTTACCAAACTTACAAAACTCTTGTAAAATAGATTTTAATTGTTCTCAAAGCTTCTTCAACTGAAAAAAAAAACATTAAAAAAACGTATTTACATTTAAACAAATTATTTTAAAAAATATATATTTTTTATTATATTCCAACAATGCACATTTCTCCATTATAATTCTATTTTACTCATTTATTTACATTCCTCTTCTTTTTCTTCTATTCTTTTAATCAACAATTTTTCTTCAATGAGCAGAATTATTAATTAATAATAAGGGATATTTTTAATTATTATTGCCCTTTAACAGGAAATTTATTAATTACGTAATTTATTAATCACAAGAATTCATTACTTTGCCTTCCTCAGAGGAAAATTCGTACAACAAATATCGTCGCGAGGAAAAATAAAGAGAAAAAATATCTATTCTTAAGTCACTATAATTTGATAGATATTTATGTATATGTACCTGAAACAGCGCTTACACCGCGTTGGCCATCGTACTTGGGGATGAAATCCAAGCGGACACAAGGTATCTCCTGTCACCGAACCGTAGGTTTTATGATGCATCCTAAAGTCCCAAACAAATTTATTTTCGTTTTTTCATTCATCAAGAATTTCCTTTCGTTTCATCATGGATTTGAAGAGATAGGATAGACCGACTTTATTTCGGCACCCCACCAATTATTGACACTTTTCAAAACTTTGCTAACACTTTTGGTTTTTATGAATGGGTTTTAAAAATTTGCCAAAATTCTTGTAAATTTTAAGAATGAGAATTCTTGATAAAATAATAATACAGGAATTATTTTCGAATTTTTCAATAAATCTTTTAATAGTTGTAGACTAATAAAATTGACACTTTTGTTTATGGAAAAACAGCTTTTGCAAAACTATTACGAAACGAATGAAATTAATAGCCGCAAATATTGAAAATATTATTTTATTATCAAAATCAGGTAAATATTCAATATTCAAAAATTGACACTTTTGTTTATGGGAAAACAGCTTTTGAAAAACTATTACGAAACGAATGAAATTAGTAGCCGCAAATTTTGAAAATATTATTTTATTATCAAGATCAGGTAAATATTCCTATAAAAGTTCCAAATATTTATAAAATAGTTGAAGATTTACTTTAATAATGAATTAATAATGATTTACACGATTTATTAATCAGCTATAATTGGGAAACTTAATATACATTGATTTTTAGAGTAATTATTGATAATAATAAAAATCAATATTGAATTTAAATTAGTTGAATTTGAAAATTGTGAAATTTCGTATTTGACTTCAATTATTTTTGAAAGTGACAAATTAACATTTCGAAGTGCTGATTTATTATTAAACTAGCTATTGGTAAGGCCAAACATGTACGATCTGATCTTGACCCGTGAATGCACGATTGCCCCAACTTGGACTAACTTTTTCCTGGACTGTCCACCCAGTAATATCTTAATAAAGTGCCAATAATATCGTACCTCGCCCTATGTTCAGGATGGCTCTTAAAGAGTCAATAACTCAGTACCTGACCCTATATTCACGGGGGTTCTTAAAGTACCAATAATTGAATACCGAACGCCATTTATTATCATCTAAATTCACGGTTTTTACGACGTGATTATAGTTCCACATTTTTCGCCGCCGGAATATAACAAAACGAGTATTCTTTCGAAAATTGAAATTGAAAATTTGATTGATGGTATTTGAAAAAAATCAGTGTCATAACTACTGAATTCTTGAGTGAAAAATTATTAAATAATTCACGCATTATTATTCTATCAATACCTAAAAATTCTTCAAAATTTGAAGAATTGTATAAATTCTGCAATCCCCATCCAGTAAAACCATAATTCTCGTTAAAAATCATGTATATCTGACGTATCGTAAATCGTTAAATGAAAAATTGAAGAAACGTTGGCGCTTAATACGTGACTCAAAATAGCGAAAATAAATTTTGAAAAAAAAAAAAAAAAAAAACAGGAAAATATAACTGTCTTCTCGCCCGGACAATTTCGTTGTGAAAATCCGTCGACAAGACAGTACATTTTTTTTCTCTCGCGAGGATAGGGTACGAAGTAAAGATGTACATTGCTTACGTTATTCTCAATGCTGAGACGCTCTCTCAAAGATCTATCTTTAGATCAATCATAGTGAGATTTAGTGCGCGCGAATGACGATAGTAATCCCGACGTATCCGGGTGTTGCACCTTTATTCATCAGTCGTGATAATCGAGCAAGCAACGACCAACGAATTTGTTTATTCCCATTTCGTTGAAAGTTGGATAAAGCGTAAACGAAACGAACGATTTTCAGACGATTATATAACTGTGACGACGAAAATAAGAAAATAAGAGAAATACGTCGTAAACGAAAAAATGTTCACGGTGCACCTGTCCCGTCACGTCACGCACGCATTTCCCTCACCAGCCACTCCAAACTCTTTCTCGTTTCACCGTGTATACTTTTCTTTTTTTTTTTTACTTCGCGAAATTACCGTTCATTTTGTTTTTTTTATTTTCTTTAACTTTTTTTTTCGAAAAAACACTTCAAGCCGTCGTTATGTAATTGGGCTCATCTCGACCTATTCTAATTCGTCGTTCACGTCGACGTCGACGACGACGACGAACTTTACTGGCATTGCCGGTTCTCACAGACTAACGCGTCTCGTTCTCTAACCCAAATGCAGCGTTCGACGCGATTAAATTTATCCCCGGGATTGTACGAGCGCGTGTCGGGCCAAGAGCTTCGAGTCTCGGTCACCAACTTTTGCGCGCTCTCATCTACCATCAGTAAGCTTTGCCGAACTATGCGCATCGCTCTTTCTCTCTTTCTCTCCCTCTAGCTACTCGTGCTATATTAGTGACACGAGCCTGAAACCGAAAAGAAAAAAAAAAAACGTCAAAGGCGAAAATCATCGTCGCAATAGTTTCTTTTTCTGGTCTAGTTTGGAAGTTCGAACTACCATCGGAATTCCGGAGGCGAGGTCGGTCGTCTTTTGGAAATACGTAACGCTGTGGAGTCCTCGTTCATCGACGAATTTCACCGTTCGTTGTTTAATGTTTTATCGCTTAATGCATCGACGAAATCGACCGTTCATTCTTTAAGGTATTACTTTATGGAATATCGAACAAAAAGATACTCCAAATTGAAGATATCACGGATTTACGAGTCTAGATAATGACGTAAGTATTTAGCATTACAAATAAGTAATGTAATAATAAATTGACGATTCAAAATGTTAATTTTACTGTTTTAAAAATAATTAACGTCAAATTAAAGAGCTAACAAGAGAGACTCAATTTTTTAATGTATTTAATTCGTTCAAATAATGATATGATTATCAACAATTACCCGAACAGACTCAATATATATATATAGTGAATTTTCAAATTATCCTGATTAACCCACCATCAAAATAAGTCTTCCACTTCATCAAAATAAGTCTTCCATTGGACGGAAGTTGGGAATCAACAAATTGATTGCCAACTTCCGTCCAATTTATTTGAAACTTCGCCCAATCAATAACTCGATGCTAAACCTTGGATAATATCATATATTCAGTATTCGCAGCGATTCAGTCTCATTCGTTTTGCCAACCATTAATGTTTCCCTTCTCGTATTAACCATTAACCTTTATTTCTATAAAGATATTAAATTCATGTATTTATAACTATTGGAGTACTCGGCAAAAAATTGTAAAATAATTCATGCATTACTATTTATTGAAAAATTGCAAAATAATGCATGCATTACCATTAAATGAAAAATTGTTGTTCCTGAAATTATCAACAATTCTGACATTTCTATTTTAATATCCATCCAGTGAAACCTCATTGTTTTTTATTTCTTCCGAACGAAAACGAGAAGGATTTTTATGAACAAATTTCCGGGGAATTCAATTTCAATTGATACATTTATTTTGTATTCGCAAATCTCGCACACGAGAGAGGAATTTCTTGATGGCCGGTCTAATATCAACAAAAAAAAATGTTACTATCAATGACAGTTGTAAATAAATTGTAAACTACGTAAATAAATAAGTTTCGCGTGGGTAGATAAAAAGTCTGTAATCCAAGATCGTAAAATTCATCTCATTTGTTGCCTCTCAGTTCTATCGGTATTGCAGTACTTTACACGTGACGTTTACAATTTTGTTTTTTCTTTTGGTATTTTTATTTATTTTTTTTTTTTTTTTTTTGTATTATCAAGACAATTTAGCCCGAAGCTTCGACCACCCTCGTGCGCCATATCGAGACTCGTCTCGCCTTATCGCTATTGCGAACTCCTCCCGCCTCCTCAGGTACGAGAAAGCGATTGCACGTTGAAAACAGAAAACTGTGAAAATCTCCTTGTGCGCGCAATAAAAGTCGATAGAGAGGGACCGAGAAACGTTGCTGTAGAAAGATGGACAGAGCACGAGCGTGCACAATTGGGTTGCTGCCAGATTATATATTTATCTCTAGGATATATATAGTTCTCGCTCGACTCGAGGGCGTAAGCTCACCAGCGCCAAAAGCTCCACGCGGATGTAACGCCGCGATCACCCAAACGCGATTCCGCCGGTCACGTCGGTCGAGATTCCTTCGATTTTCTACATAGATTTTTTACGTATATTTTCATGCCTCCGAATAATCAAATTAGGAAATCGTTCATCACTTTTTGAAAATGAGGCTTTCTTGAGGAATCAGGATACCGAGGTAACCAAAAAATCCAAATTCTTGAAACAAATTTGTTTTTATATTATTGAAGAACTCAAAATTATTAAACAATACTTTTTACGGATTTTTGTAATGCAAAACTTATTAGAAATTCAATTTTTTTTACTTATACAATTTTTTTTAAGGAATTTGTTGATGGAAGAGTTATCGAAAAAAAAATTGACGCACTCGAAATGATGGAGAAATCATTTTGCCGTTTCGATTTGAAAAAATTGCCAAACGATTATTTAATTATTTTGACTTCTTCGATTATTTTTAATCATTTTTCTATCAACTGATTCTTTAAAATTTGTTTGTTTACTTTCGTATATTAATTTCTCATATTTTTTAAATAAAACATTTTATAACATATAATTTTTCAATCATCTTCACTTCTTCCATCGATTAGCCGTTCGTTAAGAAGGAGAAAATTAAAATTTCTCTTTGTCAAAACCTTACTTTTTTTTCAGCTGCGCAAATTTTGTAGCCTGTAAGCTTTCAACAAAAGTTTCCGATTGTCTGAAAATTTCGTTATTATACGAGAGGTATTTTGGAAAAGAACAATAATTCAAGAATATCCTGTACAGATCGTTCCCCATCATTGGCAAAGTCACACATTTTTTCTTGTACCCAAGTACCAAGTGGACACGGACAGTCTTGATCCGGCATTTCGCACTCTACCTTATCGACATTCACGCGCTGATTATTCCGTACCCGAGGGTATCAGAATTCGTATACAGGAAAATTCAGCTTTTCGAGACGGAGAATCATTTCTAATTCAGTAGCACATAATCATTCGAGGTAACCGTGCGCAGTGGGCAAGTGTGCGCACCCTCTTTATCTTCGAACGGGACGCGGGCGGTTGGTGGTTTGCTGTACCAAGTTACTCACGACTGTATAGAGAATTAATTTGGACAATCAAAATTCACTAGCTGCGCACAGATTAAATTTTTAAAAATTTAAAACAAACGAAAACACGAGTTATCAAAATTTAATGATCTAGTCGATCTCGAGTTTCGTTAATCTTTACTTACCTCCAGATCTAGTTTCACATAGTAATTTTTAAGTATTTATTTGGAATCTTGATCAAAAGTTATTACCTATTCAGAAGGTTTATAAGTTTTGTTGAGATAACTTGAATTTTCTTAATAAATCCTTTTTTCAAAATGATTGAAAATCATTTCCTTTTCCTTTTCTGTAAATTTCGATTTTTCGATCATTAGTTGGATAAATGTTGTATCTACCTGAGATGGTTGTACAGCTCCAACTCTTATCTTCAAAGACTCGATTCAACGTCTTTATGATGGTACAAAAAAAAAAAAAAAGAAAACAATACGTTACTCCATTTTCGCAGTTGGGCGTTATCGAATTTTTGAAATCCCAGAAGGGAATTACAATAGTGTCGAGGGTTCGTGGCTGTATAAATATCTCAGCGTGTAAATATATTGTACTTGGGTGAAAAGGCGTGGGAGCAGCTTAGCGCCAAGGGATAAGGAAGAAATTCCAAAAAAATGCTAACCCTTAGATCGTATAAATACGGATTTATTCGTATGTTTATAGTAAACTATGAGAAATAAGTACATAAAGAACTAGCGTACAGGCGATCCTAAGCTGGAGGTAGCATGAGTAAGCGGTGGGTTACGTGCCCACGCATTTTGCGAATCTCCATGAGAATACGAGTAGGGAAAAGAGAAAGAGAGAGAGAAAGAATGAGAGACAAAGAGAGAAGGAGAAAGGAGGAGAAAGAGAGAGAGAGAGACAATGACGACGAAAGAATATGAAATTCCTTGCGAGCCAACCGATGTTTTCTTCTTTTCCCTCGTGGTTTCCTCTTAGTCAAAGACGTGTGTGCGAGAGAGAGAGAGAGAGAGAGAGAGAGAGAGAGAGGGAGAGAAAGATATGGAGAAGTAGAGATGACGATCAAGAAAGACCTTACCTGAACGACAGCGGAACACATCCGTATATTCCTTTTGCCTTGAGCTGCATTGACGGGTCTGCGATCAACTTTGAGCCAGTTCAGAGATATGAAATTCCCATCGATGACGTGTCTCTTTTATAGTCTCCTCTTTTTCCCCGCAACCACGAGACTCAATCTTCTCACAGCTGTTTTTTTTCCTTCTCTCGAGGCCGTAGATATCCTCCCAATATTCACTCTCCACGATTAATTTAAATTTTCTTATGTAATGTTGGGTATCTCTTAAAAAAAAAACGTTATCGACGCGAGGGAGTCGAAAGTTTTGCAATAACGATGAGACACGGCTTATCGTAATATTTAATTGTACAACGTTACTTTATTCTTATCGTTATTTATTTTTGGATTGGAAGGAGAAAAAAGGTCGGTCAGAATCAACCAATGCCTTGCATCCTATGTACCTTTCTTCTTTGGTTCAATAATATTATTGTCTGCGATAAAAATAGTGGTTGACGAACTTGGGTTAAGACGTATATCGAAATCTCGTAATCCTAATCCTAAAACCGGACATTCCCATCCTCAATCCGGAAATCCTAAACCTGAATCCATAAATCCAATCGCCAAATCCAAAAATCTTAATCCTAAATCTAGACATTCGGATTGTAAATCCAGAAATCCGGGCATCCGAATCCAAAATTCAAAAACCCAAATACTAAATCCAGGCACTTTAATCCTAAACCCAAATCCAGATATCCAAACTCCTCATCCAGAAATCATAATCCTAAATGCAAACATTCTGATCCTAAATCCAGAAATCCAAATTCTGAATCCGTAAACCGTCCCGGTCGAAAGAAGATGTTTTTTTTTAACATCCCTTTTTTGCCGGAGCTTCGCGATTTTTCATGCTCTCCGTAAATTGGCTTTGTAATTCGAAACGAAATTTCACGTCCGGTCCAGTCTCAGCATTTCCTTCTTGCAATGACGAAGCTGTCGGACACGAGATTCTTGTCGGTTACCACATTTCTAGCGCAGCATCGTTCGACGAAACAATTCGATGAGACATACCTGCCGACACGCGTAAGACCTGTGGCACGAGGGAAAAAAAAAAAAAAAATAAAGAAAACGCCGAGGAAGCTCCTCAACGTCCGGGGATAAATCTCACCAGCGTTCAGACGAGTTGAATGAAAAGAAACTATTAGAGGTGTCGGTACATCAGTGATCGTAGCTACTGAAAGATCCGATGACGTTTGTTGGCGTCACGCCGTGATACATCGTATCGTTCAGATGGAAGGTACACGCGTATGAAGGAGAAAGAGTGAAAGAGCGAGATAATGGTCGGGGCGAAGGGGGCAGGATAGGGGGAGCGAGAGAGAGGAAATGTTAAAGAAGAAGCTGAAACGCCTCGTCTACGATCACAACGCACGTTTATATATCGACTTTGTATATATATGTGTACGATCATAACGGTGCAACTGAAGAAGCCCCAGCGGTCATTACTGATGAATATACGGGGTGTCTCAGCTGCGAGTGCACTTAAATCCAGCCACTAAATCAACGAGTCAATGAACAGAGAAAAAAGAATTCTATTTTCGTTGGTCGGATAAGTTTCCAAAATCCTTTATTCATCGGCCAGAAATTACGCATCTTGAATTATTTCCGTCATTCGATAGAATTACTGATCCAACTATCGTTCTATGAAAAATACCAGTATTCTAAAACTGCGGGTGAAACGATTTTTTTTCGATCATTCGAAAGGTGTTGAAAGAATACGATTGTCACGTGACGAAAACTGTGTAGTCCGATTAAAAGTTACCACGATAACCGTTCGGACACCCTGTATGCACATCGATTATTATTTTTTAGGACGATCGGCACCGGCGGAGTATTTCAATGTTGCGTAATTCTCACCTCCCCATAATTTATGGGGAGGTGAGACCGAGCAATGGCCAATTGATGATGCACTCAGGAGAAAATTTCAAAATCATTTAATCAAGGCAGACAGGACTGAACACACCTCTTTTTGACGCGCCAAGAAACAAAAATTGTTTTGTAATTTTTCAGCTGAACATTTTTTATATTTCTCGGTGTCGAGACGAAAAATCATCGAAGGAATTTCCTTTTTTTTTTATAATAATTCGAACTGGGCATCCGAGTTTCCCGATTTGTCGGAAAATTTGTAATTTAAGATTCGCCCGAATTCAAACAAACCCAAACAACAAAAAATGAAGATATATTGCCTCTTTTTGGTATCATTGGACGGTTATTAAAAAATCGTCAAAATCCTTGAAGATTTGAGAAATTATAGTACTCAAGAGAATAATCATGCATGAATTATTTTAGAATTTTTTGTTACTTCATTTAGTAATTGAATAATTTTAATGGTACATGAATTAATATGGAAATAATTAATGAATTATTTCAAAATCTTTCACTAAATAATTCAGTAGTTGAATTATTTTACTGCTATTAATTTAGTAGCTCTCTTATTCAAAAACAATTTCCGCAGACGTTAACGAATGCAAAACGAATCGAACTAAATCGTCGGAAATTCTGAAAACATTATATTATCAATATAGAGAACCAAGCGATTGATTAGCCTAATTTTCAAATGACAAAATTATAAAACAGTGAAAGATTTATTTCAACGATGAATTAATCAACGATCATTAGAGAACTCAATCTATATTGAGTTTTTAGGTAATTATTGACAATAATAAGTTGACCCAAACGTACTAATTAAATACAAAAATAAAGAAATTTATTTATTGGACAATTTTAACAGACGAAAAACCAGTGACAAGACTTGAGTCGAGCACGTGTCCCTATCAAATTTGACTTCGATTATTATTATAAGTGAAAAATATAACTAAAACATTTCAGAATTACTCGTTATTACATTAACGAATTATTGAATTATTATTAAATGTTATTAAATTAACTATCAAAGTATTATATAATAAATTATTGATTTAGTTATTAATAAAATTATATTAACAATTTTTAATTAATAATTTTAATAAATTAACATTCGTTATTAAATGAATGGTTATTATTAAATCAGCTCTAATGCAACAGAGCTATTATCGAATTATCTGGTTTTAAGGCATTTAGTTTTCAACCTCTTAAATTCACGATTACCCCATATTTCAATGACTTTTTGCTCGATGGACCGTCTATTAAAACCTTTAAAACGTTTACTGTTTTTACGATCGCCCACGAAATTTCGAATTTCCCCTTACCCTCAATTCTGATACTGTACAAATATTTGCTATGTACACCGAATACGTAAGAGGATGCGTTGATGATCGTGCGTACAAATCGGTAACCTACAGATCTATGGAACGTGATGACTCTCGGGTATCACGACATAATTACGAAACGGATGATGAAAGACGCTTCTTCCAGGCGCGATGAGCGTACGAGGTGCACACTATAGACGAGTGATACAGTGTGGCAAGACCGTACTGGAGGCGCAGCAGTTGCATTCAAAGCTGGAGAAAAGTGCGCAAGATCGCGCCGAGTTCAATTCGAAAGTGTCGATACGAAAAAAAAAAAAAAAAAAAAAAAAAAAAAAAAAGAAACGCAACAATTGCCAGGAGGTCGGAATTCCCCTCTCCCCCTCGCAATTACGCTAAGAGGATGCACTTCATGGCACTTGGACTCTTTAAAATTATATACCCGTTTATGCCTCGAGCGAAGCATTTTTGCCATTTTTAACAACGCTTGAATGATGACCTAGAGTTTCTAAAGAAATGAGCTTCGTTCCCCTCGATCTCTTTTGATAAATCCACTTTTTATTCTTTTCTGATACAATTGTTTGTAACGGTTAATTTTGAAACATTCGATCGATCAAATATTCAATATTACACGAGTTAACGATAATTGACAATTAAATGTTTATTGATTTCTTATTTGATTAAATTATTTATTTGATTAAATTATTTATTCTATTTTATTTTATTTTATTTTATTTTATTATTTATTTTCATTAAAGAATATTAATTATATTTTTATAATATCATTTATATCGAATGGTTTTTTATTTTATTTTATTTCATTAATTCATGAGAATTAACTCGAAACTTAATAATTGGATCGGATTGCATGTTACTTACGTGCTGTGAAAAAAAAAACATAAAAATGACGAAATCAAAAAAACTGTTAATCAAATATAATCTACTAATAATAAATGAACAAACAAAACTTAAAAAAACAAAGAAAATAAACTGTTTTATGTCATAAAAAATTTAAAAAACTGTTTTTTATATTATTAACAAAAATGAACATTGAATAAAGTAAAATAATTGATTTAATGTTGGAAGAATTAATATAAGTACAAATAAATATTTATCTAATTAAAACAAAAAGAACACAAAACAAAGTAAAACATCTTTTTACTATTTTCAAAAGAAAATTCCCCCAAAAAAAAAAGAAACAAATGAAAATCTCGTTCGAAAACAAAAAACCCTTATTTCCCCGTGCACTGTCAATCTCCTGGACTGAATTTCTCATCGGCGATCAGTAAGACCTTCAAGATCGTCAGAAGAGTGGTCCCCCGGTACAAAAAAGAGTGAAAGTTGGTCGGTAAAAAAAAAAAAGCGTAATAAACGAGCAATCCGTAAAGATTTTCGGGACCGTTGGGTTATGGCGACGGTATTGAAATCCTCGGTTATCCGAAGTGACATCGATATCGCTTAGGAAGGAACGCCGCGTGATATCCAGGGTCCGTAACAGGCTTAGCGAGAAGCGATGACTATCGCGTGGATACGACGAAGGGGTCCTGGTAGAACGGAGAAGGACGCCCGGGACTGTCTCCCGGCGAGGTGTTACAAATCTATGTATACAGATATACGAATGATTGCGATTGAGCGGTGGAGGTCCAGCGGAGTACGAGGGTGTCGGTTGAGGACTCGAGCAAGAGGAGGAGAAGAAGGAGGAGGAGGAACAGGGAGGGGAGGGGGGAGGGGGCTAAAAGTCGCGACGGTGCAGACGGCGACGAAAAGAGTGAGAGCGACCGAACCGTAAGAGGTATACGAAGGAGCGAGAAAGATAGAATTCAAGACAGTTCAGTGGCCCCTCTCCTCATTCCTCTCCGTTCGTCGCGCGTCCGGACTTTTGCCGTTGCTACTTTTACCGTGTGCCTCTGTCGCTTTTCTGTTGCTCCGTTCACTCTCGGGATCCCCTCCTCCGACCGATCTCCCCCCCCCCCCTTCCCTTCCATCCTTCGCTCGCCGACAACCACTTTCCCCACCGACTCCTCGCCCCCTTAACGTTCCACGATATCCCTCCCACGTTTGGTAGGATCAGAAGGTAGGATATAGACCCAAAGGCCACCAGCGCCTTGTCCTATTTCTGACGTCACGGAACGAGCGCGAGCCGAGCCCGGAGACCGTGCCGACCGACAGGAAAGGGAAAAAGGCGCGTACGTGAACGGCCGTAGGCAACTTCAAGCCTCCACCTCAGCCCCTCTTCACCGAGCCAACTCGCCCGGTAGTTACGCAGATCAAATTTTATGTACACCCATGCATTTGCGGTTACTTTTACTGCCCCCTCTGTTTATATGCATTTCAGTCTACATATATATATATATATATATATATAGTTAATTAGTTGATGCCGGGGCTTAACGTCCTTCGGTCTTGACGTTCAACTCCGCAAGACCCCTTCTTCGTTTGGGCTACATTGTGTAGGGCTTCTTGCGGCGATCGGATCGGACAAGGGGATTGACGAAATTGCCCTTTTTCATCTGAAGCGATATAATCGTGGATATTTGTTGAGATGCATACGTACGTGTGAAAATGGGTATAATAATGCTGTGTTACAACGGTGCTAACGCGATCGTCGATTTAACGGGAATTAGTTTTTTCAATAACATATTTTATGAAAACTTGTTAATGGAAGACGAGTATAATCGGTTGTTTTAATAATTATTGTTTTTTTGATTATTCGTTTTTTTTTTTTTTTTGGCATTAAACGTGGTAGCAAAAATTGATGTATTTTTGCAAATTGATTTTCGTTTACGAGAATGAATATATTAATTTAATAGGAAAAACGAGACGGGGAAACAATGACGTTTGGGTTTACGAAGAAAATGTTTTTTTTTTTTTTTGTGGAAGATAATGAGGTGACTATTTGCGAATATTTTTTTTTTTTATTTGTTGGTAATAATGATGAGAAACAATGAAAATACGTATTTGATAACGTTTTTATCGGTGCAACGAATTCGAATCGTTTTTATTTCTAGGTTACTCTAATTCTCATTCTGTTCGTAGGGAAAATAATACAGCGACTAATTTCACTAATTCAATTATGAAAAATAAATTCTCAAAACGTTTTCCATCGTTGCGAGAAGTTCGAATCGTTTTTTTTTTCTTTTCCGTTAATCCATAGTTCTCAATTATTTTTAATGATGAGTATTGCGACAACTAACTTTACTAATTCCATTATGAAAAATAAATTCTTCATCGTTTCATCATCGTCGCACGATCAAGGATACTCAAATCGGTTTCTTTTCGAATTTCCATCTAATCTTTCGCGAGAATAAAAACTCGTCGACTCGTTCTCGCATCCTAAATCCAAAGGACAAAAATTTTGTCAATTGAAGAAAAAATTGGCAACGTTTCCACTTTGCAAAGTTTAACCAATTATATAATTGTTATTTACCGGCTGTCGGAGTCAACCGACTGTATTGGTAATGATTTAGTGAGCGTTATCAAAGGAATCACCGATTACGAAGGAAGCTGATATCCAGCGAATGAAAAGTCCTCGAAATCACAAATCTTCGAAATTACACCCCCCCCCCTCCCTCGTCCTCCTCCCCCCTCGTCTTTCTACCATACGAATATATACATATGAACGAAGAACTCGCAGGTTATACGAGGATAACGGCGCATGCGCGGCGTTCACCACTTTGAACTTACCCACTCCATTGGCGCAAACTTTTCGTGGCTGTTTGAGCGAACGCGCGCGCGCGCGGGCGCGCTCTCTCGCCCGTTCGCGTTCACCAACATGGTGAACGTCTCTTGTAACTCTCACTCACGCCAAGGCTGTCTCAGCGCGCGCGCGTGTCCGGCTCCGAACTCAGCAGAGGAGAACCTCCACCGGGCTCTTCGCGACGATCTTACGCGACATTCGTGTCCGGAGAAATTTGAAAGCGACTCGAGAGAGACGAGCGAGAGAGACGGTTAGATCCGCGAAAAATTTTTCTTCGATTCTCGCGGCATCGCGGAAAAACACACACACACACACACACACACAAAAACGATTCACTTTCACGAACAAAGTTGCCGCAAAGTGTAAAAAAAAAAAAAAAAGAAGAAAAACAGAACAAAAAAATCGTTCGAAGATTAAAAAAAAAAAAAACAACGAAGCAAGCGAATATTTAAAAAAAAGTGAGGTGACCGCGGTTACCGATTGACCCGTCGATCGATCGTTTCCGGTATGTTCGATTTGTAAACAAAGTCGACTCTTTCAGTGCGCGAGCAAATAAAACAACGAAGAAAAAAAAAAAACAGTTTTTAAGAACGAAAGAAGGAAAGAAAGAACCTGCTACTTTCTTTTCAGACTCCGGTCGTTCCCGTAGTCTACGTTGTTTCGTTTCTTCCTTTTTTTTCTCTCTCGTTTGTTTTTTTTTTTTTTTTTTTTTTTTTTTTTTTTTTTTTTTTTTTTTGTTTTTTTTTAATCGACCGTCTCGTATCCGGTTCCGTTTTTTCTTTCTTTTTTTCCCCTCGCTTTTACCGATCAATCGCGCGAGTTTTCTCCTTGCCGTTTCACTCCGCGCGACGAATCGATGTGCCGTCACCGTTGAAATATTTGGAGGGAAAAAAGGAAGGCAAAGGAAATAATAAAAAAAAAAAAAAAAAAAAAACAATAAACAGAGAAGTCCCTGTGGCTGATTGTAGATTATGGAAGTTAACGGTGATTCGGTGAGGCATCGAAATATTTGACGTCTTTCTCGAGATATACGGTGGGCCGAGTTCGTTCGAGGTTAGCTCAAAGAGGAGGACCCTCCGTATTGCGGTGAAGGCGCTAGAACGCCTACGTTCACAGATCTCCTCCTGTCACCTCCCGAAGGTATGTACGAACCACACGCGCGCACGTTTCACGTCCGCAATATCGCTCTATAAGGTGAGGGTGCCAGTTACTGACCCCTCGCTTCCCCCGTTAACGATTCCGACCACCTCGCGACGTCACACCGTCCTCAATCATCGAACCTTTTAATAACCGTTAATATTACGTCCTTCGTGTCGGTTGTGCACCCTCCTACGATCCTACGATATCGTTACGATACATCTATTCGCGCAAACCATAAATCCTTTTTTCTTGTCTCGAACTCTTTTCGATACAACGGTACGAAAGTCAATTTTCTGTTTTCGTTTAAATCGTTCACGCTCGATATTGTTTCGTGAATCGTACTTGTGTAGAAAAATAATCAAGAATGCAAAATTGTATATTAATAAACAAAATAGATTAATATTATATACATTAATTTACAAAGTAATAACAGTAGTGAAAAACGTAATTAAAAAATAAACGATATAACACAAAGCAACGATATCATTTTCAAAATAAACGAAGTAAAAAGTATAATTATTTTTGTTAATAATCAAGTGACATGCAATATTGAAATAGTTTCAAAATTTCGAATAAACGAGAGGTATTTCTCGAGAGATTAGCACGCGAAGAATAATACCATCTTCCACAAATTAATTTTCCAACAATAATAATAATAATAACGAATAATTTTGATAGAAAATACAAATAATAAAGTTAACAGTTCGAACAAATAATTATAAAACCTAAGAACGAATAAAACAACAAAATTTACGTGCCTTTGTATCATTATTACGAGCAACAATAACGACGAATAAATATCAATAACAATAAACATAACTCTGATAAAAATGACAATAACCGAGTTTACATTTCAAGCAAACAATTGTAAAACCTAATCTAACGAAATAACAAAATCTCTACTATTCCTCACAACTTCGAATAACAACGACAGTGAATGAATATCAGTAACAACAATATTAACCATCGACGGTAATACTAAAAATAAAGTTTACGATTTGAACGAATAATCATGAAACGTAAATTGAACAATGTAAAAAAATGTGTAGACGATCTTTTATCTTTGGATAATAATAATGAACGAGGCCATTAAAATGCACTAATAGTGAAAATCGACCACGCAACTAGTAGCAACGAGGGCACACAATTTTCAATTGTACGTATGTAGAATGAAAAATAACCGCATATGTGTGTCGATGACCATTCATACAACCAGTATGTACATTTAATGTAGTTCCATGTGCTCTCTCGGTATACCGAATCGATAGGTCGTATACTATAGCCAACGATCGGGCTAGCGATCGTTAACGGTATATATTTATCGAGGCTCGTTTCTCGCGCGCTATGAATACCCGAGTACGAGTACGCTATGATGGGACTCGTGCCGATCGGACGTACTTACAAATGCACTCACACGCCCGCGCACACACACGGTTGTATATATGCGTGCCTATTTTGCATAGTGTTCCGATTAGCTATTAGAAGCACGAGCTTCACCGCCGTCAACGTGAGGAAAAGCAAAAGAGGACACTGGTCCTCATTTTCTCGATAAATCGCTTTTGCGCAAGAACCCCCACCCGCCCCGTTTCTGCGTCTATTCGTTACGCTACTTTTTACTTTGGAGAGAAAAAGGGATATTTGGAACACTCCTGGTTATTTGGAATGGTGTATATACATCATTTATGACCGTTGATCTTAACGATCGTAAACCCAAACAAACCCAAACAAACGTATATTCGAAAGTTTGAAAAACATCGTCGTTTACTATTCGTTTGGAATAGTTAATGACGGTTATTTGTAACTTTTAAGATACGTTTGTTGAAATTTGTTGAAATCCCTAAACTTCTATTGGGTTGTTTTTTTCAACTTGGGAAGTGTCCGATTCATGATAAACTTTGTACTTTGAGTTTCGTTTCGAAGATTCGTGTTTCTGGAGCAAAAATAACGACTGGGTGTTCCGTCCGATTACTTTTAGTCGCTGATTTGGAATACCCTGGTAGTTGTCTTGTTACTTTGGAAGACCCATAGTGTCGTTTCTGTAATTGGATGGGTAGTGAAGATTTGCGGAGGAGGAATGGTCCCTAATGAATATGAGGTTTGCTTTCATGAATTTCCCAACTGTGAAAGTGGATCTTATGTTTGTGATTTTTCTAAAATAGTCGTTTATTTAATTAATAATATTGATTTAAAAACTGATCACTGCTTATTATGGAAATAATCAAGAAACAATTGTCTTTAATAGCTTACGTAACTAATTTAAACGCGGTGAATATAGTTTGGAATACTCGTATTCCAAAATGCCGGTCAGCAGGTATTTTGGAATACTCCAAATTCGAAATACTGGGATCTGTTGGAATTCGTTGTGTTTCAAAATAGTCGTTTACGGGTATATTGGAACAGTTCTTTTCCAAAATACTGATGTACAAATATTTCGAAACATTTTTATTCCAAAATATTTCTATTCAAAAATTCCGGGGATGCAGATATTTCGGAATATTCCTAATCCAAAATCCATACACTATGGAGTACCCCTGTTCGAAAATACTCCTATTCCAAAACAGTGTAAAACAAAACGAAAACAAGTAATTTGAAACAAACCCAAACAAAAAAAAAAAACAAAAATACTGAGTTACAGGCACTTCGGAATACGTAAATTTCAAAATACTGGGCTGCAAGTAACTCGAAAAACACTTATTCGAATCTAGTGACTTTTGCGTTCGAACGAAAATTAGATCGAACAGTGAAGTTCATCAGTTGTTTCTGATAGTTTGCCAATCGATGGTACATCGGTACAATAAGTTCGCTCAAATGAAAGTTACGTTTGTTCACGGCATGAAAAAGAAAGAAAAAAAAAAAAAAAGAAAAACGAAGTCACAGACCTAAAAGAAAATGGTATACGAAAGAGCGTTCGTTTCGTATACGAAATTCAGCTCGCGAGTGCGCGGGCAGGGTACGAGGCTGAATGCGATCGGCAACGACGAGAGAGTGTGAAATTACGCTGAGAGACTACTTCTCTGCGAGCCCGAGACGGCGAGAAAGATGAAGTGAGTTCCCCGCGTAAATGTGTGTTCGTCCGTGTGTGCCGTAACGATATTGCCGTAGGAAATTCTCGGCTCGCGTATGCGCCTCGGCTAAACACATTGGATTTCTCTCGATTTCTTTCGCCCTAGATATTAAGGAAGCCCGTTCGACTGTACGTGTCTAGTCGGGGCTCACCACGGCCGCTGTATCGAGCCTTCCTCAAACTCATATGCGTACACGTTTTCCACGATAAACAGGTGTAAACGAAAGTACGCGCCCGAGGTTCGATCGGCCCCTCGGCGTACACGTAATCCCGGCCAAAGGATCGCAACGCGGTTCAACCCCGTTGCAACGACAAATTCATATCCCAATGAAATTTCGATGAAACGTAAATCGAGCTAACCGGACGTTTATTTTATGACGGCCCGAACGTGCACGTGGAACGAAGAACTTCCGTTTCCTTTCGCGACGCGCGAGACACATTGTAATCGACTACCTTTTATCCACACCTGTTTTTCATCATTTCTATAACTATTGTTTTAACGTATAATAGTAATAGCAATACGTTTTCACGAATCAATAATCACTGAAATAAAATAAGAGTAGAAATTCATTTTTCTAGAAACTTTTTCACGAAACTTCGAAGATTTCGGAAAAATTCATTTCTACTCTTTTTATTGAAGAATTTCTTGAAAATGTTTTGGAAAAAAATTTCGAGAAAAAGATTGGAAATTAATTTTTCAACATTTTTACTTCTGGACGCAACTCCAGACTGTGATAAATTAAAACACTTTTTTAATCGCTTTAAAATTGATTGGAAAAATTCTTCGGATATAATTTTTTGGGTTTGTTTGGGTTGCACGTATTTGTTCGGATTTGTTTGGGTTTTCTTTAAATCGTTCGGGTTTGGGTTTGTATTGTTCGGGTTTATTTGGATTTGTTTGAGTTTGTTTGTGCTTTTTTGGGATTGTTCGGGTTTGATTTGGGTTGTTCAAGCGTGTTTGGGTTTGTTTGGGTTTATTCAAATTATACTGTACTCCAAAACAAGTTCGATGTCCTTACGCTAATTACAAAAAAAAGTCGTTCATAAGCTTCAATCCCTTTGGGACCCAGCTGGAAGTAGAAACTCGAAAATTCCGTTCTCCGTACAACATCTGCAGAATAAAAGAAAACTACGCTCCAAAATTGACGTTTCCAGGAATTCCGGCTCTGCGTTGATCTTTCTGTCAATCAGAGCGTCTTCTTACATTATATCTATATACGTAGAGAAAGAGAGAGTACACTGCGGACCGCAATTCCGCGCTCGACACTCCCGTCCAACTCCAAACTTAAACAAAGTCTATACTAATTCCATCGGTGAGGGAGGAGGGATACGAAAATGCCGAACGGAATGAGAGAATCGCGAAGCGAATGAGCGCCGGGGATGATGATTTTGCGCCAAGATAAAAGAAGCAGAAGCGATGATCGGAATGGAAACGAACGCGGCATACGTGCGCGTGTATGCATCTTAAAAAAAAAGAACGAAAAAAAAAAAAAACAAAGACAGAGGAATCGCTGAGAAGAAGGATAGGAGAGAAATGCAAGATTGGCGAGAAAGAGAAAAGAGAGAAAGAGTGATGAAGCCAGCTGAAGAGAGAGAGAGAAGGAGATCAAGACGAAAAATAATGGAAACAAAAGTGTTCTCTTCTTAGCGAGTTAATATATCGATATATACACATACAGGTTGTCCCAAAAACGAACGATAGTGCTACAGGTGTCGATGGGTCAGCTACTGATAATTCAGAATAACGAAATATGACTTCACAGCAAAAGATTCACAATTTGCAAAACCGGCCTTTTTGAAAACTCGTAAGAGTCTCTCTACCTTGAAACAATATTTCACACATCACACTAGCAAGTACAAATAATTCTCGTTTAAGTATTCCGGAAAAAAAATCGACACGATTGAATTTTCGAAACGAGTTTTCTCCCAGAGATTTGCATTTTTTCAGACAAATCGAGTATCAAGCTATGTACGATTGACAGACAGAGAGCTTGGTTCTTTTGTTTAACGTTAATAATGATTCGTCTATGGGAAATATTTCGTTTAAATAAATTTCAATAATTTTTCTCTCATCGATACGTCACGTGGTGCACCTTTTACTCTTTTTTTTAAGATAAAGACATTTACGAGTATGAAAAAAGTTCGGATTTCTCGAAAACTGAAACTTTTGGTCACGCCTGAGATGTTTAGGTATTCTGAATCATCATGATTATCAATGAGCCGTCACCTGTCGTATTATCGTTGATTTTTGGAACTTCCTGTAGTCACGTGTATACACATATATAGATATATATAAAAGGTACACATAAGTATATGCACGCATGTAAGACTGGCACATAGGACAACCTACGCTGGAACGGGCGCGTCCGTGCATAACCAGTTTCTTATTCCACTCGTTGAAATCTCTGGGCGGTCAGAGCTGCGAGAGCCACAGCATCACCGAGCGATTCCCCTTCCCCGCTCGTTCAAGTCTCTCGCTCTCTCTCTCTCGTTCTTCCTCGCTCCTTTTCATGCGACTCTTCGAATCCTCGAGTTGGGCGCATTTTTTTCGGTGCCTCCAAATCCGACGTGCCACGATTAAGGCTTGTGCAATCTGAGGAGATCGATAGTGTGCGTGTACTCGGTATTATCGAATTATCGGTAGGTTGTTTTCGGTGGCTCTTTCGTCGAAGGAGAAAAACAACAAAAACAACAAAAAAAAAAAATGAAAAACAGAAAAATACACTTTGATTCGCCCGGAATTCGAGCGCGTCCGATGGATGAGTCGTGCGACGAAAATGGCAATGTCCTTGAGAAATTGTACCACCTTGAGGAACGATGTTGCGTCATTTGAAAATTACGGGATTCAATGGCGACGAGGACAAAAAAAGGCGGCGGTGGGTCGGCGGTTTTGAAGGTTTGGGGGGGGGAGGCGAAGCGATCGATCACTTTGTCAGGTTGATAAGAGAATGATGAATGGATCTTCTCCCCCTGCCACCCCACCACCCACGCGTCTAACCGGAAATCGAAGCTTGACGAAAACTGTAACTGACCTGGGACTCCTCACCTCGACGCGAGAAAATATGTTACGGCCTTCATGGAATAGGATAGGATGAGGTAGGGCGGATCCCAGATATATTTAAAGTATCACTGGATGGGGATTTAAAAATGGCTAAAATTTTTCGTAAATTGGGGATCGACGGCTATTGAAGGGAGAATGTTAGATTAATTATTTTAGAATTTTTCACCGAATAATTTAGTTGTTACAAATATGTGAATTTAATACGGTCGCTTCAGGGGAAAACAGCTGATGCGGACGTTTTAACGGTTTCAAAACGAAGGGAACTAAATCGCCGCGAATTCTTAAAATATCGTGTCATCAAGATTTCAGTATTTAACGATGTGAATTGATTGGGCTAATTTTCGAACAATTTAAAAAACAACTGAACATTTTTGTTTAATGCTGAATAAATCAGCGATCATTGGAAAAATCAATATATGTATATTAAATTTTCGAGTAATTATTTATAATAATAAGATTGTCTGAACACATTAAATGAATTAAAAAATAATAATTAATTCACACTAAACAATGAATTAATGAAGTAACACTAAAATATTAATGAATAAATGAACACTTAAATGTTAATTAACGAATGAACGCTTGAAAATTAACCTTTGTAAGTGTTCATTTATTATTGAATAAGGCATTTGCAAGGCTAAACATGTACGAGATAATGCAGACGTGTAAATTCACGATTGCCCCATTCGCGCGAACTTTTTGCTCGACGGTCCATCCAGTAATGCCACAATCAAACTAATTTCGGCTCTCAATTATTTTCGTTTTATTTAAATTGCACCTTCTTCTTTTTCGCTTTCGAGTATAACACCGAAGACGCGAACGAGCGAACGAGCTTCGGTGTAATAGAGCAGCGGGGAGAATTATAGCGAGTGGATATATATAATAATACACCCGTTGGTATAACTCTCTGTAGGTCTGTAAGTCGGTGAGTGCTCTCGCACCTCTCGGGCGTACGTTGCGCACCGTCGACTTCACGCTCCCGGCACTAACTATTATTACAATACGTGTATCTTTATATACATATATATATATATAGAAATACACAGTCAGGAGAGTAATCTGCGAGTGTACATAGGACATTCCGCGTCAAACAGACGCCGGAGTACGACAGATAATAAACTTAAAATAATAATGTTAAAAAGATAAAACTTTAAAAAAAAAAAACACGTGCGTTTTTTTTTGCACTGCGCTCTTCATACATGGCCATTTTGGTGTCATGATTTTTTTTCATGTTCAATATGTATAAATTTATTTATTTGTTTGTTTACGCATTTATTTATTTGTTTATTTATCCCATTAATTTGAGGTGAATAAATACACACGGGTTATAATTTAACACGCACGAATTTGCCTAAATATTTACGAAATTGTTGCAACTAATTTAGTCAATTTTTTTCTCGATTCATACATAATCGATTATTTGAATTATTATGAATAATTTAGGGGAAATGTTATAATTTGTTCAACAGTATAATTATTTATTTAAGTATGTATGCGTTGGGATATTACGCATTGAATAAATTTAATATGAAATATTAATTAAAATTAAATAAAAATTAAATATAAATTATATTCAAATGTAAAATATTAATTAAAATGTATTTTAAATATTATTCAAATTACGTATTGATTGGGTAAACGTTGAAATTTGTTGCATTAGTTTTGTAAATATTGACCCGAATTCGAAAGCGATAAATTATAAGCTATATTCATTCATAGAAGTTTTAGCTATTCGTTTCCCTCAAATGAATGGAATGAATTTCGTGTTCTTTAATTAGCGATCCTTGGGCCATACAATTGAAATTCTGATTCGTCATTTTTTGATTGATAAGGGACCTTTTGAATCGATTAAAAAAATGCAAAAAAAAATTTACAAATGCACATCGCGAACCCTTAAGGTGTACGAGATCGGTCGATTGAGACTGGAGCAGCCCGTGCCAATGCAGATATAGACGCAAAGCGACGGTATAAACTTAGTAGCATTCTGTGGCGTGCTATTCGAGCCCCGTAAGAAGTGAAAGCTAGCTGTTTCAGGGAAATTCTTATTCGCTTGCCCCAGCAGCCTCGCGCGTTCCTACCCGCGCCTATACACGAGTAGTCTCACAATCTTCGGCCAATTTTTGTTTGCGACTTCTTCCTCGATTATTTCTTTTTTTCAATCTTTTAATTCCTCACTTCCACGGGGGTTATTCTAGCTGGCCGATCGACGACGAAAATGAACATTTTTTTCGGATCTAGAAATTACCGTTGGTACAACCATAAAAATGGTTAGGTTTGACGAACGGTGGACAAACGTAAAGTAGGATTATTCTATACGTTTATGGGTGTTACTTCACGTTTACTTACTAACAGAGCTGTTCTACAATGTCACGAAAATAACGAATATAAATAATAACAAAATTGTTAGTAACTTTGCTTAATAAATATATAACGTCATTAGCTTTCTTATTAAAAATTAAATGAACTTTATTAACTTCGTTAACTTTGTCGATGTATAAACTTGCATAGATTTATAATGTTAGTTTCGTTAGGTACTATTTAAGTTTGTTATTTCAATAGTTGATTTTAAATTCAATATTAAACGTTAACTTACGTTCAATGACAATGTTGAAAAATAATAAAGTTTTATGCCAAATAACTCTGCCATTTTAAAATCAACTTCGTTATTTTCCAAAACACCGTCATCATTTTTCAAAATAACTAAAAAAATAAAAAAAAATAAAACAGAAAGAAATTTCGATACATTCCATTAGCACGATTCGTGTCAAGTTCCGACACGTGTCTTCAAAAATTTTTCAAATTCCTATTAAAAACTTGGATAGATTTATAATGTTAATTTCGTTAGGTACTATTTAACTTTGTTATTTCAATAGTTGATTTTAAACTCAATATTAAACGTTAACTTACGTTCAATGATAATGTTGAAAAATAATAAAGTTTTATGCCAAATAACTCTGCCATTTTAAAACCAACTTCGTTACTTTCCAAAACAATTCCATTATTTTCCAAAACACCGTCATCATTTTTCAAAATAACTGAAAAAATTTAAAAATAAAACAGATAGAAGTTTCGATAAATGTCATCAGCACGATTCGTGTCAAGTTCCGACACGTGTCTTCAAAAATTTTTCAAATTCCTATTTAAAAAACAGGAAAATAAAAACAAGAAAAACACCTACGACTGGTGATTCAACAACCGGCAACTTTCTCACCAGGAATTCCGAGTGTAATAAAAACGAAAGAAAGAAGGAAAGAAAAATAAAAAAGAAAAGTATCGTCCCGATCGATTACAGAAGAGGGATTCGTAAAGATTTTTGAAAATGCTTTTACCGGGGTCTCGAAGATCGACAGCGTCTCGATATTCGGGCGTGTGGCGGCGGCGGCGATGCGAGGTGGGGAGGGGGATAAAACGTGCCGATTCAAGCCCCGAAGCGTATGGCGCAACGGAAGAGGCGCTCGAGAGAGGCGGCCTTCGAAGAGCAGGAGGCCATAAATTCTTCCCTCGCCCCCCCCCCCCCCACTCCCGTTCTTTTTCCATTTTTTTTCACTCCCTCTCTTAATACACTTGAAAAAGGTAGATCGACGGGTCGCGTGATAAGTGAAAGCCACCTGTTTGGAGAAAAATTGCCTCGATCGCATTGATCGTGTGACGCACTTTTTTAGCCTCTCCCGTTTGCCCCTCATCAAGATCGGTACGTAGATTCAACCGGATCCGCTGTAATATCGGCTGGTAGCGAAAAAAAAAAAAAGTTCGCCAGCGCGCAGCACTAGTGATTTGACACGCGTCGAGCGGGTCGTCGGCGACGTGGCCTCCGATAAATCGTTTCGCTTTTTCGTATATCGGTATACACGTAAACCGAGGTAGTCCAAGATGCGATCGGAACGAAAACGGTGGCGAATCGTCCTCGAGGTCGCGTCATTCCTTCAATGTGTCGCACGGACGCACGATCTTGCAGATATATTTATATATATTTATATATATATATGTGTGTGTGTGTACAGTTTTGTCCAAAAGTATTAACCACCCTCTGAGCTTTCCTGTCCGTCCCAAAAAATTTTATTTTTTTTAACGTCGAAAGAAAACAATGAATTTTACCCGCGATTGCTTTTTTTTAAATTAGATTAATGTTTTTTTTTTTTATTTGAATTTGAATTCGCGGTTTATTAAATACTTGGTTTTTTGTTTTTTTTTGTTTAAATTTGTATTCGTTAAAATTCAATTACTTACTTTCTCTTTTTATCTCCTTGATTTCTTTATTAATGTCATCTTCCTTTCGAAGTATAGGCGGTATATTAATTAAACGAATCGTCGGCGATCAACAAAAAATAACGATGCGGAGAAATTCCGGAGAAGAATAATGGTAATGAAAATTTATACAGTTTAAAACAATATCTTTTTACTCCTTAGACTAAATATTCTAAGCTTTGCGATTTTCAAGTTACCCCGTAGGATGCCAGCTTTTTTTAGAGATATAGTTTCTTTCGGGAAAAAGAACCTAAATAACTCTGCGAAAAAAGATCGATATATTTTGTTTAAAAAACGAAGCTAAAGCTAGCGTTGTCATTTTGAAAGATCTCGTCACCAAATGGTGGAATCACTATTTGCAATATTGCCCAGTCCGACGAATCGTGAAAAAAAAATCAGCGTTTTCAAAATTACGTAGCGGCTACAAAAAAAATCGCAAAAATACAAATAAAAAAGCAAAACGAAGCTAAATTCATCCGCTTTAAAACGCTGTTCGATAAATCGATGAACGATTTTTTTTCACCGAGATATTCGATTTTTCGTCCGGATTGAAGTCATAAAGGGTGCCTAATACTTTTGAAGACGGCTGTATACATTTATATATATGTATATACAAGTCTTGCCGCAGGAGAAGACCACGCCGCAAGAACAGCTCGCGAGCGAGAGCAGGATCCGTCAAAAGGGAAAGTTACCTCTTCACGAGCCGCGCGTGCACCACCGTTGCATTTCTGTATATCTATACACGTATACGCGCGCCTCGTAACGATACGAGCGTTCCTCATCCTTCTCTCGCTAACTCGGTCCGCAATCTCGTATCGTTTTAATTGCGATTCGTTTATTTATCGTTTTGTTTATTTTTTTTTCTCCGTACAATAATATTATTACTCGATGGAAAAGTGGTCATCGTGAAGAATGAAAAAAAGTGATCATCGTGAAGAATGAACATTTTTAAATCCAATTTTCCCGCGGGTAAATAAGTTTTTTGGAAAAAACGAAGTAGCAGCCCCTGTTGAATCTATAGAGGCAGGGCTTGCTAGTTTTATTTCACGGTTAATATGATTCATTCGCGAGAAACGTCGATTTAAGATTTTCAGCTTTCTCTCTCGCACTCGTATGTCACGTGATACCGCTTCTCCTTCGACCCAAGGCCATGTAACGCAACCACGATCGACATAACCTCCCAATTTTCGAATCCGGTTCTCCGATAAAACGCCAAGTTTTTATTTACACCGAGAATCAGCCTCTTTTGATATACGATTAGGTTTTTTCAAAAAATTTGATACACGGTTAAGTTTTTTTTTAAAAACTGAACCCCAGACTTGTGATGAATTCAAAAAAGCGGGAATTGAACATTTTAGTTCACTTTAATAATTATTCATCTCGGAGAAATTTCGGCTCGAATAATTCAGATATATATCTCTCTCGCGCTTGTCTGTCACATTGAAGTGCTTCCACTTCGCCTCAAAATACCACATTAGAATGGTGTACAGAATTATTTTTCAATTATTTATTATACACATATATCTTATATTTTAATAAACAAAAAACAGTTTTTCATGACACTATTGGGGATTGTAAATTTTTTGAAATTTATTATCGACATTAAAAACGAACGAAAAATTTGTGCATCGCTTTTTTACCCAATTTTATTCGTTTCGAATTTAATTAAAACAGAACTTAATAAAATAATATAAAATTCAATTTAATATGAATCAAAGCAAATAAAATTCGGTAGAATGTTATTCCTTTTTGAAAATTCGATTTCCATTCTTTATCAATTTATTTATTTTTCTTTTTTCAATTAATAATGTATCGCAAATTTATATGCAACAATTATGCAGAGTACGTATTGTCAGTACCTAAATACATATGTAAATTAGCGATATAAAATAAAAAATGATTTTTCCACGTGAATGCTTCTGTGTCGATGACCCCGAGCTAACGAATTTTTATGAAATGTACGATTCGCATTTTTTTTTCATTGAGCACGATGCACCCGGTGACCGTTCCGATGGTTCCCCGGTGATTGCTAAAAATACCCCAAACGCGTTCGGCCGCTTAATAAACTTCTACCGGCTCTTCCTCTATCTCTCTGTCTCTCTCTCTCTCTCTTTTTATCTTTCTCTTCGGGCAACCTCCATTTTATTCGCTCTTACACTGCAAGACCAGCTGATGAAATTCATTTTAAATTATGCTTCGTATACTTTTTTTCTCTCGATAATCCGCCGTAAAAAGAACATTGGTATGTTGAAATAATATTCGTTTTACGGCAACGCTGCAAGAGACGCAATCAACCAATTATAAATTTTGAGAATTTACTCCTTACATTCGTTCGATTGCATAAAATGTCAATTTCAATCAATTATTTTAAATAAAATTGATCTTTACAAATTTTAAAAATCTCTGCACGATCTTACTTTCAATAAATTATTGCAAATAAAATTGCATTACGTAAAATTTAAAAACGTTTAAAAAAAAGTCATTTTTCAAAAGTATTTAAAATAAAACAGCACTTTTCAAAATTATCGGTGTTCTAGAAAGTGTTATTTTCAACGAATGATGCCAAACAACAATTGCATCGAAATGCAATTCAATTATTACGTTCTTTCAAAAATGTCAAGTTACTCGTTTGAATAATCTTTTTGCAATTAATGTTAAATTCATTCTTTATTTAATTCAAAATATATTAAACAAAGTCAAATCATGGACCTATTTACAGTTCGTTTCCAATTTATCCTCATAAGCTGCCCGGTCAAGTAAGTATGAACATCCCGTATACGTACATACGCGAATGACTCGAGATACAAGGGAATTCCCAAAAGATCGAAGTGACAAACCGCTTGCCGAGGAAACCATTTTGGTCTCGGCAACCTTCGTCTCTCATTTCACACTTTACAGGATACTACTCTCAAGGTCTCGTTTTCCTGCCTCCTTTAAGGCGCATCCGGTTCTCTCTCCCTTTCACCCCCCCCCCCCCCCCCCCCCCCCCCCCCCCCCCCCCCCCCCCCCCCCCCCCCCCCCCCTCCCCTCCCCTTGATAATTTTCACAAGCTTTTCGATAGTATCGTCCTAGTCCCCTGTTTACAAATTAAATCTTTTCTTTTTCGTTTTCCTTAGTTTTCGAATTCCTTCTCTTACGTTGTTTTCTGCGCTTTCATTTTATTTTTTATTTTAACGTTCGTAATGCGTTTTTAATTTTTGTTTTCTATGTACACTTATTTTATTTTCGTTTTTGTTTATCGTGGTTATTTAAAAAATGTTTAAAATATTTAAATTCTTTTTCAATTTTGTAATTTGCTCCGGGGACCTCCAGGGAATAATAAACTAGATAAATCAATCAATAAATCCCTCGTTTTGTCGAAGACAAGAAACGAAAGAAATCAGCAAATTCCAAAAGAACGTTTCGGGAACCCACACGCGGCCATCAGTGTCACGAAATTTCAATATTCGAGGCTGAATGACCTCATCAACCTTCCATTTGCACCAGAAATGAGGTTTTGGAATAAATCTTTTTTCCTCTCTAATTTTTGAGTAATAAAACGTTCGACCGGATACGCCGGACGATGATCAACGCAGAAGCATTTCTCTGGTATTCCCATGATCGAGCGTTCAATCGAATCATTTGATTCGTAACGCACGACACGACGAGAATTGCACAATAATCTTTCCCGACACATCGTCATCGTGTAGAATCCAGTTTTACATTTCGACACGTAAAAGGTGCGGATTTTATTGCATTCTATATATTTATGATCGATATAGGGAATTTTATTACATTCCATATATCTGACCTCGATATACAGCGTGTAACGCGAAAGTGGATCAAAAATCATAAATGAAAGAGGATTCCAACGACTGTCGATTGAACACCCAAATATATTATGAAAATTTCATTGGTTCGAAAAATATTTAATTTCTTACAATTTTCTTGGATTATTTTCGACCTGCTACAGTCTAAAAAAAATGCGTGGCCCAAATTCGTATAATCTCAAAAATAAAAAATCTTTCATATCTTTAGCCACTTAAAGACTTTAATTCCGAGATCATTTAAATTTCGGAAATGCTCTTTTTGTTAATGTCATCGTTAATTCGTGAGCCTTCTGAAAAGTATCGATTGAATATTCGCGATTGAAGCGGAGTATTTTTTTTTTTTTTTTTTTTTTATTTGATATTTTTTCTTTTGAAAACGAATACTTTTTTTAAAATTATACTTTTTTTTTATTTGATATTTTTTCTTTTGAAAACGAATACTTTTTTTAAAATTATACTTTTTTTTATTTGATATTTTTTCTTTTGAAAACGAATACTTCTTTTTAAATTATAAAACCATCATAACTCAGTGAGTAATCAATTCATGGGCTTACTTTAATTGAAATAACTTTTGAAATAACGATATTCAAGAAATACATCAAATTATCGGTCACCCTGTATATCATCATCAAAGGATAAAGAGACAGAGGCATCACGAGGCATATAAAAATACAAAGGAGAGTATTCTTCATTCGTCATACTCCACTTGGCCGCCGGGTATATTTGTCATCATTTGGTTCTTCTCGAACCAGCGGGCAACAAACGTATGGATTTTTTTTTTCAACTATGCATTCATGGCTGGACAATGCTTTTTCGTTCGTGATCGTACCTGGAATAAATATGATACGTGCATTGTTGTTATTCAAATAAATATACGTTGATGATTTTTTTTGTTTTCGATTTGCAACAATTGCCAAATATTTCGTTGCGGTATAAATCACGTGCGTGCGTACGCGGATTACAAGCACCGAATTTTTTTTTTTTTTTTTTTTCTTCAGCGTGTTTCGTACTTATGATTCCGCGAACGACACGAAACACGCGAGTTTTTATATATACAATGTTCGTGCAAAGTCTGTAAAGAGTTTGGCGCAAACTTCGGACTCTCTCTCTCTCTCTTTCTTTCTTTCTCTTCAGGCAACCTCCATTTTATTCGCTCTTACGCTGCAAAACCAGCTGATGAAATTCATGTAAAATTACGCATCGTACACCTTTTCCTCTCAATAATCCACAGTACGAAGAATATCGGTATGTTACGAGTCTCCTTTTATGGCAAAGCGACGAGAGACACGATTCGCCAATTAAATTTTGGAAATTTCACTTCTTTCTTTCAGTCAATTAACGTAAAATGGAATTTCAAAGAAATTGTTATAAATGAAATTGCATTTTACGAAATTAGAGAACTTAGGAAAAATAAGATTACGAATTAATTATATTCCGAATAAAATTGTATTTTACAAGATTTGACGAATTAAAAAAAAATGATGTTTTTGAAAAACTATTCCAGATAAAATAACAGTTTACGAAATTGGCGAATTTATGTAAATTACCGTTTTGAAAATACAAAAAAAAGCATTTTTTTAAATTGACGAGTTTTTTAAAAACGATATATTGGATTAATTATTCGAAATAGCATTTTACAAAATTGTCGAATGTCCAAAAAATGATATTTTTAACGAATAATTCGGAATAAAATTTCGTTTCGTAATATCGAAGAATTTCTATAAAATAATATTTTTCATAAATAATTCCGTATAAAATTGCATTTTACAAAATTGACGAATTTCTATAAAATAATATTTTTAATAAATAATTCCGTAGAAAATTGTATTTTACAAAATTGACGAATTTCTATAAAATAATATTTTTAATAAATAATTCCGTATAAAATTGCATTTTACAAAATTGACGAATTTCTATAAAATAATATTTTTAATAAATAATTCCATATAAAATTGCAATTTACAAAGTTGAATTTACGAATTTCTGAAAAATTATGTTTTTAACAAATAATTCCAAATAAAATCCTCTCTCTCTCTCTCTCTCTCTCTCTCTCCCTCTTCCTTTCTTTATCCTTCTGGCTCTCTCTCCCTGTCGGACGGTTCGCAACCCTCGTCGAGTATAATATTATGAAATCGGCGAGCTCGTTCGCTCGTTCCGCGAGCTCCTCGCGTTATATAAAAGCCCCGGAGGCATACACGGGTGTCTCGTAATTGAAGAGTGAAAATATATGAAAGGAGTTTTCGTCGCGTTTAGTCGGCGACCGAGAGACGTATTTTTTTTTTCTCTTTTATTTCTCTTTACATCACCCTCATCTCGGGCACGTAAATAGCGCGAATAAAATTGATAACATAAATAATATTAAAGCGGAAGGCAGAGGAGGGGGCGGGAAGTGGGGGAATGTAATTACAGCGATTCGCTGGAGACTCGAGCGTTTAACCGATTAACGGAATCCACCCGATGTGACTTCAACTTTGAACCTTCCGAAATTCTCTACGAGAGAGTTGAAAAAAAAAAACGTCTCGAAAATCAACACATTGTCGTATGAAAAATTGCGAAATTAATTTTGATTCAGTAATACTTTAAATATCAAAAATGATATTTAAAGTATTTAGAGATTAAAGTAATACTTTAAATATCAAAAATAATATTTAACGTATTACTGAATCAAAAAAGTTTGTACAAAATGGGGGAATCGTGAATTGACAAATGTACATGTTTAGCCTTATAAACAACTCATTTAATAATAAATTAACACTCTCTGACTGAAAAATGTTAATTTTCGATTTATAATAATAATCAAAATTCGACGTTATTGGCATGTGCTTGACTGAGATTTTGTCAGTGACTGTATACTTGTTCGTAATATCTGACGAAAATGTTAAAATTTTTAAATTTAATTAATACTTTCGGATAATTTCATTATTGTCAATAATTAGCCAAATTTTTAATATATAAATGAAGTTTTTCTATTATTATTCTACTAGACCTATAATTTCTAAAAAATTTTAAAATATTGCCATTTTTAATATCCATTCCATATCCGCTCCCGAAAAGCTTAAATTATTCTCGTCCCCTTCAAAAAACCGAATCGAATGCAACCTCTCGAAATATCACGGAAATAAACGAATAAATACACGTTCGACCAAAAGTTTTGAAGGCTTGTAAAAGCACTGGCACGAGTGTATTATATCTCATTGGTATTATTTCGAAGATAACAAAATAGATATTGACGAATGAATCGATATTTTTCGAAAAAAAATAAAAAGTCACTTTATTTTTTGAACAAGTCTCGTGCTTCTTCTCTCCCTCTTTCCTATGGCCAACAGAGCTAATAATCAACAACAATCGTTCTCGTACGGAAACTAAAAAAAAAAAAAAAAAAAAAAAAAAAAATCTTCATTTTTTCCATAGCAGTGAAATCGACGGGACGATCCAGTTAGCGCATCAACGTCGAGCGCGCACTCAAATTGAAACTACCATGCCGCGCGGATGCACTTTACAGCTCGAAGTTCCGAGCTCTCCTATCGTTATTAATAATAACAATAACAATAACAATAATAATAATAATAATATTAATAATGAGCAAAGCCCTGTGCGCAGCGAAGTATTCTCTCGTGGAACAATGATCGCGATGCCCGCCGAAGAATTCGAGGGGATCGTCTCCTCGAATTCCTCGCGTTAAATCTCGCGATCCTGGTGCGCACACCCGAAGCTTATACAGTGGATACTTGCATACTTTATATGAGTATGCTATAAAGTCTTGCGGCAAACATATTGCTCGCGGGGAATTGCACCCAGGGATATGTATAAGGAATATTATTATAAAGCCTCACGGGGGGATACAACGCACGTGCGAGCTTTACACTTTTTTACATACCGGGCACTGTTCGATATACACACGTGTATTTATATGCATACGCACACCCACGCGCATATATATATATATATATAGGGTGAACCGAAAAATGGGGCCAAAAGGAAAATGTGGATATCACCCTTATTAAGAAGACAAGTAGTTTTCCTTTTTTTTTTTTTCTTTATTTTCCACGACTTATTTTCTCAAGAAAAAAGCAATTTTATTTTTTCGATTTTTTTTCGTCAACTTATTTTCTCAAGAGAGAAGCATTTTTGTTATTTTTTTTTTTTTACGATTTATAACTTCGAGAGAAAATATGATTTTTCTTTTTTTTTTTTCGTTCGCGTGTCTAGTTTCATTTCGAAAGAAAAGTTTATGGCTCGCGTTATCGTTGCGAAGTGCATTTTCGCGAAATAAATAATCGGGTGACTGTACATGACTGTAAACGCTCGAAAAGTCGGGGCGAAAATAAAAATGAGAGTTTATCGCCACGTTTATTGAGACAAAGAGAAATTTATCTTTGTTTATTTTCCACAAATCGTTTCTTTGAGAAAAAAAAGAATGTTTTTTTAATTTTTTCGTTCGCTTATCTAGTTTCATTACGAATGAAAAGTTAATAATCCGCATCAGTATCACAGAGTGCATATTCCAGAAATAAATAAACGAGCGTTTATGCATGACCGTAAGCGCTTAAGATTTCGATAAGAAACTAAAGAAATAGAGATAATCGCCTGAACTTCGCGTAACAAATTCGAAAATAAAAAAATTCGTGCACAAATTAAAATAACTCGCTATTTTTTTTAGCTTCTTTCCCAAAATATCAAAATTCATACGAATAATCGGCGTTCTCTTTCACCTTGAAAATTTGACCGTTTCAAAAGGTCAAATTTTCGTTAACCTTCGAAATTTCAAGGTTGTCCGTAATTTCGATACTTCCACGATTTACAGGGACAAATAAAACTCAATTGAACGTTCAATGTAAAATTACAGGAGGACTCGAAGCAAATAAAAAATGTTACTTTTTTTTTCTCGACGATATCGTAATTTTGATGACGTTTTTATCACACAAGTGACGATACCATTTACCGTAAGAGTTACATCAGTCCTTTCGGCTGACCCGTTTCGTTTCAGCCACCCACCACATATATTAATCAATTAAATAATTTATTAATCAACGCTTACCAGCTACTTATATCAACTTATAATCACTTACATACAGTATACTTACTTATCCTAATATTCACCGATTTATTTACTTACCTTTATCGACGCTTGTCAGTTTCAAAACCCGTACAGTAAAAATCGTACAGTAGAGTTTAACAGTGTCCAGGGAAATGTCGGTTCGGTCCTAGAAACGAGCATTATATAAACACAAAGGGTTCGGTTGGTACATACTCGTTAAATAAATACGTATATACGTATACGCGCATGGTCGAACGAACACAAATATAAAACGTATACCTAATACGTACATTTTATATCTGTTGGGAAGAGTGTCGGATTCAAGCACGTATACGCGAATTGCAGTATATTCCTTTCTCTTCCCGCCTTTATAAAGCCGATTCGGCGTAACTCCCGCGGCGAGAGTTATATACCGCGTTAGCTCGCGGTCTCCTCGCGGATTAAAAGCCTGCTATATTGGCGATGATGGCCATGCCGAGATTCTGGTGTGTTACCGAGGACGTACATGGGGGGACCGGTTAACGTACGACGGAAGCGTGTGTGCGGGTACGTACTTATTTCCCATTGTTAGTGACGGAAAAGGGCGTAGTTGACAAGTCCGGACGCACCGGGGGATGCGTTGGTTACGCCCTTTCATTTACGTCCCCACCGATATGTATTAACCCAGCGTGCGTCTCTGCGGGTGTATACGTGGATAGAAATGTGCAGGGGATATTCAAAGAAGAGTGAGAACAAGAGAGAGAGAGAGAGAGAGAAAGAGAGAAAGAATAGTAGGTAAGAGGGACGCACAGAGGGAGTGTTCTTTTACACCGCGGTACTTCGGACATTATCGCCGAATCGTAACTTCCGGACGTCCCCTTAAATAATATAAAGCCGCGCGAGGGACCGAGATACCCGCCCGGAGGCTCCGCGTTGTCGAGAAACGCAAAAAGAATTTGCATCGCGTTCTCCAACCCCCACTATCCCCCACGCCTCGCTCTCTTCCTCTTCGCCGTTCCCACTCGGTAGATAAGATTGCGACGTACGAAAAACTCGAATTTCTTTTATTTTTATTTATTTCATTTTTTTTTTTTTTTTTTTTTTTTTTTTTTTTTTTTTTTTTTTTTTTTTTTTTTTTTTTTTTTTTTTTTTTTTTTTTTTCTTTTTTTTTTTTTTTTGTT
>JAPYZI010000930.1:0-44951 GCA_030523105.1 Ophioninae sp. A BG-2022a
AAAAAAAAAAAAAAAAAAAAAAAAAAAAAAAAAAAAAAAAAAAAAAAAAAAAAAAAAAAAAAAAAAAAAAAAAAAAAAAAAAAAAAAAAACAATTTTTCTAAAAACAAAAAAAAACCGATTTTTCTAGAATGTACGAATCTATTTTTTTTATGTAAAGAGCAATTTTCTAAAATGTAAAAAGCTACCTTTTTAATCTAAAAAGCTATTTTTCTAAAATTTAAAAGATTTTTCTAAAAATCAAAAACCAATTTTTCTAAAAATCAAAAACAATTTTTCCAAAAATCACAAAACAGCCGCGATAATGAAATTTCCATGGGAAAAAAAAATGGTGGGAGAAAGAATCGTACCTTTGAGTTTGAAAGTTGAGCAACAATTGCCACCTCTGTGACTTGAAATTCTTGATGTTCTGTGCCTCGTCGAGTATGAGATACTTCCATTTTTTTCTGCGAAAGCTCTGATGATCCTGTATCACAAGTTTATACGAGGTGATGCAAATGTGAAAGGCGTTCGGTTTGGTCCAACCGGTGCGTTTCTGTTTCCTCTCCTTTTGCGTCCCGTAATACGTGAGAATTTTGAAGCCGGGGCACCACTTTTTACATTCCATTTCCCAATTGAGCATTACGGAAGTTGGTACGATTATTAAATGGGGACCCCAGTTGCCTTTTTCGCACGCGAGATGAGCCAGCAGAGCGATCGTTTGAATGGTTTTACCGAGGCCCATTTCGTCCGCGAGAATACCGTTCAGCTTTCTCTCGTACATCGTTACGAGCCAGTCGAGTCCGATGTGTTGATACTCCCGCAACGGATGTTTCAGCAGAAACGGTATTTTCGTTACGACCTGAAATGAAAATATAACAAACCCAAACGTAAATCTCGACTTCTTAATTTTTGATTTTTCTTCGTCTCGAATTTATTGAGTTTAAAGGAAAAGGTATGAGGGAATTAAAAACTGTACGATACTTTTGCGCAACCGATCGGTCGATCGTTGCATGGGAAAGTTATCACTTTTGCTCTGCCTTCCTGAAATGATAACGCGCTAATAATGGAGCGCGTCACTTTGGATGGAAGGTTCGCGAGTGGAATAAAACGAACGAAAAGAGTCAAAACTTATTTTTTTTTTTTTTTAAGGACATTTCGAACTATTGGAGCTGAATATTTTTAAGTTAAAAGAAAATGCTTTCTTCTTTTCGCATTTTTCAACCCCATTGAAAATTGAATTTCATGTTTGATTTTCTTATGCATCGATAAATCGATAATAGATATTTCTCAATTGTATTTTTTTTTTAAATTTTTTTATCGATATATATCGACCGATATCGATATGTACATCGATAAATCGATAAATCGATGGGATCGATAAATAAATCGATAAATCGATACATATCGATACATATCGATAAATAAATCGACAAATCGATAAATCGATACATATCGATAAATCAATATATGTCGACAAATAGATCGATAAATCGATGTATATCGGTAAATAAATTGATAAATATCGACTTTCAATAGCTTCTTGTATCGTTTTATCCTCGAATTTTGTACTTTCAACCCTTATTTCTCAAGTTTACGATTCGAGACGAAATTTCATAAATCTCAGTATCCAATCAGCATCGATTCAACACTTCTTGCTTTTAATCGATTTTTACTAAACATTCGAAATCTTTTTGTTTAAAACTTACACTGGTGGTGAGAAGAGTATTGCCCTTGGGCTGTATACTCTCAGCGAGTGCCGCGACGTCATCCATCTCGTTGTGATTCTCGCACCGCTGTTCGACGGTTTCGAGCTTGACGGTGTCGTCGCTGGGAACGGGAGGTTTTTCGGCGGACAAGTCTTCGAGAAGGGATTTTAGTCCAACGCCGGTTTCGCTGTCGCTCTGTGTCTGCGAATCGTCGTCGTCCCGTCCAGTTTCCTCGATTTCCGCCACCGCCTCGTCATCGTCATCCTCCTCGTCGTCATCGTCGTCGTCTTCGTCCTCTTCCTCCTCTTCATCCTCCTCATCGCTTTCGCATTCGCTCGACGACTTTTCTTCACCCTCGTTTTCTTCCTTCTCGCTTTCCGCTGCTGATTCTGCTAGCCGAAAATATGTTTATCGTTAATAGTTTCCGACGCGTGTTTTTTTTTTGACGTCAGAAAGATTTTTTTATTATTCACTCTCAGACAAATGCCTCGTTAGCATCATGGAATAGGCTCGAGTTGAATGAATCTCTTGCCTTCAGAAATGGTATTTTATCATCACAGAATCGCAGAATCACGGAATTGTTTGTAAATTGATGTCAAGTTTTGACAAGAAGTTTGGATAATCATTTTTTATAATAAGCTTGAAAAATAATTTTTGATTATTATTCAATTAGTCAATTAGTGTTCAATTCAATTATTGTTCAATTAGCCAATTCAATTATTGTTCAATTAGTCAATTCAATTATTGTTCAATCAGTCAATTCAATTATTATTCAATTAGCCAATTCAATTATTGTTCAATCAGTCAATTCAATTATTGTTCAATTAGCCAATTCAATTATTGTTCAATCAGCCAATTCAATTATTGTTCAATCAGCCAATTCAATTATTATTCAATTAGTCAATTCAATTATTGTTCAATTAGTCAATTCAATTATTATTCAATTAGTCAATTCAATTATTTTTGAATTATTCAATTCAATTATTATTCAATTAGTCAATTCAATAATTATTAAATTACTCAATTTAATTATTGTTCAATTAGTCAATTAGTGCTCAATTCAATTCGTCAATTCACAAATATATTACAAAAACTGAATTGTATTTATATGCTGAATAATTCTTGAACGATTTATATGCTGAAATAATTTTTTTTATTGTTATTTTCTCATCATGAATGTTATTATCCTTAAATGTGTATTGTATTTTCTCATTTTCACATTCGAAAATTTTTAGATATACTGTTTTCTAATAATTCCGCTAGTACAACTTTAAGGGGGAAATAACTGAAATTTTACCGTGCTCGGAATCCATATCGACGTCCATCGGCGCATCGGCGACGTTCCCATACTTGGCCATGAGCTCGTCAATCGACATTTCGTTTTCCGCCTGCGAACGATAAATTGATAAATGTATTTTTTTTACATTAAATAAAAGATAACATTTTTTTTTCACATTTCTCGATCTCCGATGATAATTTCGAACTCTCAAATTTGTAAAATAATTATTTTGATGGAAGGTGATGGAAGAAAAATAATATTTGTATCCTTCGAGGAAATAAATGTTGAACAGTCTTGCGCAACGAATCGTAAATTATAGTGATATCGTTGCATGGGAAAGATGTCACTTTGGTTTACCTTCCTGAAATAATGAAGTGCAGAAAATCGTGCAAATCACTTTGGATGGAAGGATTCTCCATTTAGAGATTTCATGAAAATTTTTGTAAATTTTTGAAAATCGTTTTATTCCAGTGGAATTTTCAAATAATAACAATAACAATGATTAATAAATTAAAGACATAAAAATCATTATTAATGTATTAAATGTTTAATTTATGAATTCATTAAATTCAATTGAATTCTTAAATTTATGAAATCATTTTATTAAACTGAATTTTTTAATTTGTTAGTTCATTTGATTTAATTACATTTTTTTAATCGATTAATTTATTATTAGAAAATTAATCAGTTAAAAGATAACAGTTTTTTTAAACAATTAATTAATTCGATAAAAACGAAAATCACATCGATAATAACTGATAAATAAATCAAATAAAAATAATAATTGATTTATCAAATTAAATGAATAGTAACAACGATTTTAAAAAACAAGAATTAATAAATTGAAAAAATCGACATTTTAGTAATAATGGTTGATGAATAAATAAATTGAAAATAATAATTATAATTGTTGTTAATCAATTTTTCAAAATCGAAATTCAAAAAATCAATTTTGAAAAATCGTAGCAACGAAAATTAAATTGACAAAAAATAATAATAATTTTTATTCTCACCTTGAGATCATCGAGTTCCTTCTGATGATTGGTTTCTCCTTCCAATTTCTCCTGTTCCATAATTGTGTTCTCATCGTCCGAGGATTCGTCCGAGGCAATCGTAAATTCCGTATCCCCGTCGACGGTCGCTGTTTCGTTTTCCTCCTCGGCGACTTCTTTCCCAACGGGTGACAAACTTTTGTCCCTCTCCTCGAGATAATTCGGTGGCAATTCTTTGATCAAATCTTCGAGAGGAATTTCCGATTCTTTCTTCAAGAGTTCGACTTCCTCCTTGTGATTGGTCGTCGACTTCATTTCTTCCTCGGCTTTCGCTATCGTCTCCTCGTCGTCCTCGGAATCTTGATTCGGCTCGAATTCGTCTGGTTAATTAATTATTTGCCGTTTATTCGAGGGTTAAACTTTCGGATTTGTAAATTCGTTGTTTCGTCGAGATTTTTTTTTTCAGACAAATGCCTCGTATGCGTCACGTGACAGGATTGAGTTGAATGATTCTCGCACCTTCGGTAATTGTATAGAGTCATCACGATATTTTTGGGGTTTTCGAAAATTCATTGATAATCTCGAAAGTTTATTCAAAATTTGTTCGGTACTGATAATTTCAAAAATTTATTAACAAATTTGTTCGTTATTGAAAATTTCGAAAATTTATTAACAAATTTGTTCATTGAATTTATTTATTAAACGATTAAAATTAACAAATTAAATTTAACAAATGGGCCGGATTTAACAAATTGTATGTATTAACGACAATATATTAACAAATGGATGAACAAATTAAATTTTACAAGTTAAAATGAAATGAAAAAATTGATAAAAAATTTATTCATTATTGAATATTTCGAAAATTGATTGAAAATTTCGAAAATTTGTTCGTTATTGAACATTTTGAAAATTAATTAGAAATTTGTTCATTTAATTTATTTATTAAACAAATTAAAATGAACAAATATATAAAAAATTTGTTCTGTATTGAAAATTTCGAAAATTTCTCGAAAATGTAGAAAATTTATCGCAAATTTCGAAAATTTCTCGAAAATGTAGAAAATTTATCGCAAATTTCGAAAATTTATCGAAAATGTAGAATATTTATTGAAAATATAGTACATTTATTGAACATGTCGAAAATGTATAGAAAATTTAAAAATTTCTTAAAAATTATTGAAAATGTTTTCATTATTTTGAAAAAAATTGTTTTTTTTTTATTACCGTCCGAATGTTGTTTCCTGGTCGTTATCGGCGACGAGATTCTGGAACTGTTGATCGACACGGGCACACTCTGATTCCCTTCCGTTTTATTCAGGCCTTCGGTCAACCAAGTCGAATACTTCTCCGTTTGTCCGACAATGAAGTTCAGATGTTGATCCAAGGCTTTCTTCCGCTTCTCTTCCAGTCTTGTTTGTTGCTTGAATTCGACGAGCTGTCGACATTAAAATTCCCGTTGAGACGTCAAAAACCCAAATTGAAGTTTCTTGAGATGGTAATGATTAATAATGATGATTATTTCGATGAACATTAAATATAGATAATAACATTATAACGTTGAATAAGTTTTCCAACGTTTATCCGAAATTCTATTGAATTTAATTTCAAAAATAATAATCATAATATTTTTTCATCGTAGCATTAAACATAACCTCGAAAATAATTATTATAAGGTATTTTTCTTCACGGAATAACCTCAAAAATAAATATCACGAATATAAAAAATAAATGGATGCGAATGAACGATTCTCGATAACGTTGTACCCAAGGAATCTTCGAAAACGTTTCTGACATTTATCAGCGCTCTCCTCAGAGATTTCCTCGCGATTAATGTTCCCACAATGAGCACACAATATCGATAATTGAGTATCAAAATTGCCGGCTTAATTATGTGGGGTAAAAAGAAGTCCCATTCTCCACCCACTCGAAAAATTGTTTTTTTTTTTCGGTAGCATGTAACATCAGACGACAAAACATCATTGTTTGGGATTTTATGTTTGTTTGTTTGGGTTTGAATGTTTAGGTTTGAGTGTTTGTTTGGGTTTGAATGTTTGCTGGGTTTGTATGGTTGTTTGGGTTTGAATGTTTGCTGGGTTTGTATGGTTGTTTGGGTTTGAATGTTTGCTGGGTTTGTTTGGGTTTGAATGTTTGCTGGAGTTTGTGTTTGTTTGGGTTTGAATGTTTTATTTCGGTTTGTATGTTTGTTTGGGTTTGAATGTTTGTTTTGGTTTGAATGTTTGTTTGGGTTTGAATGTTTGTTTGTTTGGGTTTGAATATTTGTTTGTTCGGGTTTGAATGTTTGGGTTTGTTTGGGTTTGAATGTTTGTTTGTTTGGGTTTGAATGTTTGTTTGGGTTTGTATGGCTGTTTGCGTTTGAATGTTCGTTTGGGTTTGAATGTTTGCTGGGTTTGTATGTTTGTTTGGGATTGTATGGCTGTTTAGGTTTGAATGTTTTGTTTGGGTTTGTATGTTTGGGTTTGAATGTTTGTTTTGATTTGTATGTTTGCTTGGATTTGTATGGTTGTTTGCGTTTGAATGTTTAGGTTTGAATGTTTGGGTTTGAATATTTGGATTTGTCTATTTGTTTGGATTTGAGTAATTGTTTAGCTTTGAGTGATTGTTTAGGTTTAAATGTTTGGGTTTGTTGGTATCCGGACTTCGCAGAAATATTTTATCATTCTGATATTTTATCGTACGATCAGACGACACGGAACCGTATATTCACCTTTTCGACGTTGGTCCAAAAAGTCTTGATTTCCTTGGCCATGAAACCGGCAATTTTTTTCAGCCTGAGTTCGTGCGACTTTTCCGCTTTTTGTGCTTGAATGGCTTTTTCCTGAAAGTGCTTTTGGACCATTCTAGCGCACTTTTTAGCGGCGGCTTTTTTCCACTTTCTTTCCTGGGCAAAATCAGCGGCGAGCCAGACCATTTCTTCGAGTAGGTAATCCCAATGAGCTTTCGTTCTAACCGGTTCTTGTACTTTGGGCAAACGTCTTTCGGACCAGAGTCCGTCACGTTGGAGCTCGGCGATTCGTTGCATTACGTAAGCCTCTTGTTTAGCTTTTTCGACAATTTGATCCTGATTGTTCGGATGATGCTCGATCGAGGAAGTCGTCAAATTGTTCGTTCCGGTTGACGAAAGTTTCACCAGTTTTACGACTGGCTGGGGTGACGTAGAGGTCGTCGAGGTCGTTGACGATGTTGAAGACGTTGCGATCGCGGCTGATGGACTTTGATCGGTTTTCGATACGATCGGGATCGATTGTGACACGATTGGACAACTCGTTACCGTACTCGTCGCCATTGGAGTTTCCGTCGTCGCTGACGACGCGATCGTCGTCACTGACGACACTGATGTCACCGACGTCGTCGCCGACGTCGTTGTCGTCGTCGTCGTCGTCGTCGTCGTCGTCATCATCGTTGTTGACGTCGCGCTCGTCGTTAAAGTTGACGTCGAACTCGACAAAGCTGACGTCGGTGGCGTTGAAGTTGACGACGCTGATGTCGTTGACGTCGTTGACGTCGTTGACGTTCCAGCTGACGACGCCGTCGTCGTCGTTGACGTTCCTTGAGATTTACCCGGTTCCGGGATTATTGGCGTTCCACCTGGAATATCGTCGAAAAAACGTCAGATCTACCTGTACGAATTAAACGTTTCGAAAAAAATATTTTTTTTTTTTTTATTGCCTTTTGTTTGACGAACGAGAATACAGTTTTTGTTTTCAGTTTTTTTTTCTATTAATTGTTTTATTATTTAAAAGTATTTTTTAATTTGGAAGACTTTTTTTTTATTTAAGATTTGTCTCTTTTTAAAAGTTTTTTTTAATGTATTTTTTTTTTTTTAAGTTTTTTACTATATAAAAGTATTTATTTTATTATTTTAGTTTTTTTTTTATTTAAGATTTGTCTCTTTTTAAAAGTGTTTTTTAATGAATTTTTTTTTTATTAAAAAGTTTTATTATTTAAAAGTGTTTTTTTATTTAGCAGAATTTTTTTCAAGTATTTTTTTCTAAATTAAAAGTTTTTTTTTCATTATTTTAGTTTTTTTAAGACTTTTTCTCTTTTTTATGATTTTTTTTAGAGTTTTTATTAATCGTAAAAGCAGCTCGTGGATTTTCATTGTTTTTAATCCAATGAACTAACCCAAACAAATGGAACTGATATTAATAAACGCCTCTCCGTAAACTCGTTTCTTATTCGTATTTCCACTTTTCGCATTCCTTCTACGAGATCGGTAACGAAATAAAACTTACACAACGATACAAGAGACATTCATGCTCGATCGAGAAATAAAAACGCTTCGCAGATTTCTTCCATCCTTTCGGTGTAAAAAATAATTTTTTTTTTTTTTTTTTTTTTTTGAAATAATTTTTTATGATTTTCCCTAATTTTTTCAAAATTCAAAATTCGCTTTTACGATGTCCCGAGATCATCCTTAGACTCCGAAGGAGGCGTTCTCTTCGGGGTCTTACACATGCTCGGTTTTTTTATGCCCACGAGACGGAAGGTCAATCAGACGAGGCTCGTCCAAAAAACGGAATTTTAGTCACGTGGGCTTGTTTTCAAAAAGAAAAAGCAATGAAAATAAGAATATTATATTAAATACATTTTTTTTCATTTTTTAAAAAATAAAATTTATTATTATTATTTTTTAAATAAAATGTATTATTATTATTTGTCGAATAAAATTTTTATTTCCTGTTTTCAAAAAACCGAAAATAATATTTATATTTTTCATAAATAAAAAAAAAAGAAAAATATTTTCTTCAACTTTTTATTAATTTTTCTATTGAAAATCTTCTTTCAATCGATATAATATTCAGATATTTATATTTATTCTTTTTTTATATACTAAACGTACAAAAAAATTAAAATATTTTCATTTTATTTAAAAAACGAAATATTTTTATCAAAAAAAAAAAAAAACTTCTTTCCATATTTTAATTTTTGTAAACATTATATCGTAAATAATGCTGACTATTATATAATAATTATTATAAGCTATATATATGTATATTATATATATAGATGAATAAAATTTGACGTCTAAAATAAAAAAATAAAAAATAAAATTCAAAAAAAATTGCATGCACGATGACAGTCAGAGTCTGAAGCAAACGTTGAGCTCTGAACGAATAAATCGACGAAGGTATTACAAACACTCTCGAGCATTAATAGAGATACTGAAAAGACGGGGGGCGGGGAGGGGGGGGGTGGCTTTGGGGAGGAAAAAAGAAAAAAGGAATTCCGAGATAAAATAGTCTTAAAAAGACGGCAGTTTTCAAAAATATATATAAATAAATAGATAAAAGAAGCGAAAATACCCTGTCTGACAAGAGCGTGTACGGCAAGACTAAAAAACTATTCGGGAGAAAAAATCGTAAAAAAAAAGAAATCATTGAAGTTTGCACGTTTTTGGGACGCAAGGAAAATTGATTTTTCATTTTTTCGAATTTATTTTAAAGCGAATTATCGTCACGAAAAGATTTTAATTGTTGATTATAAATTATTTATTTATTTATTTATTACAACCGATTTATTGTAAATATTATTATTAATATATGTTATTATTATTTCTATTATTTTTATATTAATCCATTAATAATAAATAGTTATATATTATTATTTATTATTACATTAATGAATTAATAGTAATTTTGAAAAATTTATAGCCGTACTCGCTCTTGTCAAACAGGAGCCAAACCAAATGAATTATTTTTTTTTTTTTACGCAATCTAATTTACGGACAATCGACCAAAAAAGCGAACGATGTGACATAATGACGTCGAAGTTTGCATCGTTGGAGATCAGTGATATTCATTTTTGTTTTCAATTTTTTGAATTTTTTTCTGCTACATTTTAGCAGCCACGAGAGATTCGATTTTTTTAGACGTTCGACTGTAGTTTGCAAAAATAAATAAAAATAGAGTCGCTTCTGTTAATTAAGAAAAATAGAGATTTTTGTTGAATAAATAAAAGCAAAATTGCTTTGATAACGAATAAAAAGTAAGTAGTTTTAGTTAATAAATAAAAATAAAAATTGTTTATTGTCAACAATTAAAAATAAATATTCTTTCGTTAATAAAAAACAAAAGTGAAACGGCTTTTGCTAATATTTTATTTGTTAACGAAGTTCCATTTCTTTCAATAATGAATAAAAATTAAGTAGCTTTAGTTAATAAATAAAAATAAAAATTGTTTATTGTCAACAATTAAAAATAAACAAAAGTGAAATGGCTTTTGCTAATATTTTATTTGTTAATGAAATTCCATTTCTTTCGATAATGAATAAAAATTAAGTTAATAAATAAAAATAAAAATTGTTTATTATCAACAACTAAAAATAAATTTTCTTTCGTTAATAAAAAAAAGTGAAATAGCTTTTGCCAATACTTTATCCGTTAATGAAATTCCATTTCTTTCGACTAAAACAAAAAAAAGTTTTTTTTTTGTTTCAATTTGTTTGCGTGCTAACCCAAACAAACCCAAACAAACCCAAACAAAATTGTAAGTGTTTTTAGTCAATAACTAAAAATAAATATTCTTTCGTTACTAAACAAAAGCGAAATGGCTTTTGCTAATATTCTATTTGTTAATGAAATTCCATTTCGTTCGCCTAACAAAATTAAAAATGTTTTTTATTTTTCCTATTTGTTTGGGTTTGTTTGCGTGCTAATCCAAACAGTCCCAAACAAACCCAAACAAACCCAAACAAAATTGTAAGTGTTTTTTTTGGATTAATAATAATAATAATAAAAAATATATTTAAAAAAATAAAGAAAATGAAACGAGGAAGAAAAAGGTCGTTGACCCGCAACGATGGAAACTTCAACGTCACGAGAGATAGAAGTAGACACGAAACGACCTTGGTCTTCTACGGTAGTCACCTATAATGATCGTGGGTGCTATAGCAGAGGTGGGTGAGGGATGAGCTGTGGTGGTGGTGGTGGTGGTGGTGACGGTGACTTGTGACGGTGTTTGAATCGTCGCCCGAATGGCAAATACCATTCCGTGACGACCACCCTGAGGTCTACCCGGTATTTGTCCTATCGCAAATACGGACCGTTCTCACACAAACGCGTTTCAAATTTTCGTTGCTAAATTAGCCCACACTTCGATTCATCGAAGACGTATAAAACGGATGTACGCGATTTGACGAACGAGGGAGAACGAAATTTTCGAAATTTTCAAATCGTCTTTTCTCGAAGAAAAAACATTTTTAACACGTTGATGAAAAGTTCCGATTTTTGCGGCTATAAATCCTACGGGATCTGATTCTCTTCGTTTTTTTTTTTTTTTTTTTTAAATAATTATTCGCGAGATAAATGATTTCCAAGTTTCTCTCGATTTTTAGCAATTTCGTAAACGTCGCGATTTTTTTTTGTTTTTTTTTTGTTTTTTTTTTGGTTGAAGAGGGCGTCAGGTATTGTAGAATTTATGGTGACTGTTGGTTCTTTTCTTCAACGTTAAGGGGCAGCCTCGAATTCAATTACAATTAAATATGTCACGATTAAACGAAAAATGAAAAACTTAAAATTCTATTCCAATTTAAAAAGTCACGATTATACGAAAAATCAAAAATTTCAAATTCAATTCGAATTAATAATGTCACGATTAAACGAAAAATCAAAAATTTCAAATTCAATTCTAATTAATAATGCCACGATGAAACGAAAAATCAAAAATTTCAAATTCAATTCGAATTAATAATGTCACGATTAAACGAAAAATCCAAAATTTCAAATTCAATTCCAATTAAAAATGTCACGATTAAACGAGATAATAAAAAATTTCAAATTCAATTCGAATTAATAATGTCACGATTAAATGAAAAATCAAAAATTTCAAATTCAATTCCAATTAAAAACGTCACTATTAAATGAAAAATCAAAAACTTCAAATACAATTCCAATTAATAATGTCACGATTAAACGAAAAATCAAAAACTTTATATTCAATACCAATTAAAAAAGTCACGATTAAACGAAAAATCAAAAACTTCAAATTCAATTCCAATTAATAATGTCACGATTAAACGAAAAATCAAAAACCGCAAATTCAATTCCGATTAAAAATATCCCGACTAAACGAGAAAATAAAAAATTCCAAATTCAATTACGAATTTTCATTTAAATTCCAATAATAAATTTCCGATTCAACGAAAAATCCCAAAATTCAAATTATCAAAACCCTGGAGTGAGTAATATCCAGTGACTCATTTATAGGAACGCTCCGAGTCCAATCGTGAAAATCCTAACCAAGACTGAACTGACCACTCCGAGGTCCAAAAAAAAAAAAAAAAAAAATAAATAAAAAATTTAAAAAATTAAAAAAAAAAAAGCATTTGAAAGTGCGTCATACCTTGCTGATTGAGTTGTGCAACAGCAGCAGGTAGGGTGGTAGAAACAGCGACAGGTGTGGCGCCGATACCGGTAATTTTGACTTCGTTCGATTGGCCGACGGAAGTGGCCAAGTTGATATTAGAAGAAGAAGGAGGAGGCGGTGGAGGAGGAGGAGGAGGAGGAGGCGTCGGGTTGGGATTACCGGGTACGAAAACGTTGGTAGAGTTGGTTGTCAAAACGATTTCATTGGTGGTTGTTGTTGGTGTCGTTGATGACGGTACGGTTGCCGTCGTCATCAATGGCACCGTTAAATCCTCGTCATCATCTTCCGGGTCCAGTCTTTGCTGTCGAAGGAAATGAAGATATTGGGCGGTTGGTGGTCGTCTCTTCCAGGTATGAAAATCCATCATGTTGCCGCCAGCGTGAAGAAAGAAAAGCTCGGAAGCGTTTTCCGCGTATTTTTCTCTAATCGCTCGCATCCTCCTCATTTTGTGTTCCATTATTCGACGACGGCTGTAACTCGAGTTCGTCGAGATCGTCGTCGAAGCCGTTGTCGTTGCTACACCCGAACTCGAATCCATCGTTTCGTTTTCCGACAAACGTAATTTTTTTCGGGCCGGTGATGGCGACGTCGTTATACCTCCACTTTGACCCATCATTATTGATGCCTGTGATGACGTCGGCGTTACGAACACGCTTCCCAATGATGTTCTCACCAACTTCGGTGATGTCGCTAATACCACTTTCGTTTGACGACTCGGCGATGACAACGGCGAACCACTCGATGACGCCACTCCTATCACTCGCGATGAACCTCCTCCGCTACCGATGTTCACGATCCGCGGAAAACCCACTTGCTGGAGACCACCACCGCTCGAACCACCACCGCTCGATAGTACCTGCCATCGAAACGTTTTTGTTATCTTTTTTTTTTCTTCGCTAAAATTCGGATTTTTCCAAATTCATACGGTTAGAAAGTTCTGTTTTTATGAGAAATATCTTTTTTCAAATTATATTATATTTTTAGATTGTATCAATTGAACATTTTTTATGTTTCATACGAAATTTCAATTTTTATGCGATATCTCTATTTTTAAATGATATTGAATAATTGTATTATATTTATTGAAAAATTGTCATATTCCGTTCGAAATTTCAATTTTTATGCGAAATTTCTATTTTGAATTTTTTTTTATATAATTACATTATATTTATTGAATAATTATCATATTACATTCGAAATCTCTAGTTTGAAATGATTTTGTATAATTATATTATATTTATTGAATAATTTTCGAATTCCATTCGAAGTTTCGTTTTTTTATGAGAATAATCAATTTTTCAAGTATTTTAGCAATGGCAAACATTTGCAGTTGTATTTCATATTTTTATTCAGTTTCAAATTTTAATTCTATTTCAAAATTATTCATTGATAAATATCAAAATTTATTCGATATTTCAATTCAATAATAAACTTCGCATTGAAATCAACATTTCAATTTACTGCATAATCTTCATGTTCAATTCAACATATTAATATTTATTCTGAACGTCAATTTCAACTCCAAATTTCAATTTTTATTTCAATTCGATTTGAAAATTATTAATTTAAAAATTTCAAATTGTATTCGATATTTCAATTTAATAAAGAATTCAATTTAATCTCTAATTACTATGTTAAATACGACATTTTTAATTTACTTTTTCTATGTTTATTTACCCTTTTTTTTTTTTTACTTTTTATTTATCTTTTTCCATCAAAGTTTCTGTCTTTATATTTAAATTTAACTGTTTCTATTTTTATCAACTTTTTCAAATTTAATTTCCCCTTTCATATTTATAATCCCCTTTTCCATTGTTTTCTCATATTCAATGAATAACTCTCTTCCTTTCAGCAATGAAACTTCTAGGTCAGTGCACAATAACCTTAAAAAAAAAAAAAAAAAACAAAAAAAAAACGATTGATCGATAAGCGTCGAATAAATCCGCCTAAAGAAATTGGAGAAAAAAAAACTACGAATTCTCGTTTAATTCCGTACAATTTTTATACCATTTTTTATCCAGACGAAAAAACGAGTTTTAAAAAAGTAGAAAATAAGCCTCACAAATACGATATCGTTTACGATCGCAGAATGTTTCCCGGAGACACCATAAACCCAAACAAACCCAAACGATCTTTATATTGTTTGAGATCGCAGAAAGAATGAAGAAAAAAAAAAAAAAGGAAAACAGTATCGTCAGCGGGACGGCGAACCGTCCATGTACGAATGGTTCACCTGAGTGAGGCCGGGAACTTGGGAAGTGATGACGAACTGCTGTCCGCCGCCGGTAGTGAGTACATTGAGGCCCTGCGCGGAGGCGAGCACTTGTTGAAGACTGACGGTTTGTTGGGTCGCGCCCTGGTTGCTCGTCCCATTGTTACCTCCACCCCCCGCGAGGGGCGGCAAGTTTGGCGCACCCTGTTTATCACTCATTACACATGATACTGAAACAAAAAATACAAAAATTATTTATATCGCTATAAGCTTCTACCGCGTCCGAACAGTTTCGAGAACTTTCCGGAACGCCGGATAAATGAATGCCGAATAGCGAAATTGAAAAACATTTTAATCCACTGTAGTTAAAGCCGATAGTTTCTTATCGGGTAAAAGAAGAACATGTTTGGGTTTATTTGGTTAAATATTTTCTTCAAAGATTTTTGTCGAAGGAAATTCACGAAAAAAACTCAGAACGTTGCAATCGTCGGTTCAAAATGATTCGAACTATCGATAACGAAGATTGCGAATATATAAACAAAAGTACGAAGCGGCATAGCGAGCAGAACGAGTTTTCTTATTTTCTTCATTCTCCGCGCTGTGACTATTACAATTGCGTTTGTTCGGTCTACGAAAGCTCTTTTTCTTCTTCGATACTTTTGTGTTATTACAGTTCTGTTTTTTCTTCTTTTTCACGGGAATTTCGTTCGCGTTTTGTAGGATCGAAGCACTCGTTTTTGTTTCCCCTACTTTTCGTCTAATTTCGTTTCGGTCAAAATTCGTTTTCCTTCAGTCGTGAAATTTTCTTTTCTCGATTTTGTCGGAAAAAGGAAGAAACAAAAACGATCGACAAGTGGAACGCAAGAATCGCGTATCAAAGTACACTTTTTTTTCGCACCGTGATGAAAAAGTAAATAAAAAGTTTCCCGGCGCGATGTATTTCGAGAAAGAGAAGAAATTTTGCCAAAATTCGAGAAAATATATATATATATATTCCTGAAGAACTAAGAATTCAAAAAGAAGATTGAATCAAACGTTTGCGGGTAATTTGAAATTCCAAGCCCGATTTCATCGACGCAACACCGCGCCAAAGTCACTATTTAGTAAATCGACTCGAGTAAAGAAAAAAATAAATCGAAAACAAAAAACATCGAAGAATGCGCGAGGGAGTAAAAGGGACGTAGCGGAGGTGACGTAGAAGAGAAAAAAAAAGAAGAAATCAGGGTGAGGCAGTGAGTTTGTCGAAGGCGAGGACTAACCGTAGGGCGTCCGGCTCGAATGCTAAAATATTTCGCACCGCTAACCCCCCACCCCGCCACCCGCTCGCCCGTCGGTAGCGAAGTACACAAATGCAAGCGCACGAAAAAAAAAAAAAATCTCGTTGCGTCGGCGATAAAAATTCACTAGAAACGAGGCGGCTCGTGACGAAGAAACGCTCGAAAGAAAAAGACTTCAAAGATTCCGTAGGTGAGGCGCGACACGGAGGAACGACGATATACAAAGGAAACTCGTCGGCGGCCATATTGGCGTTGGTCTCCCGATGCACGAGTTTCGTGTACTCACCCGCGCGACGTGATCACTAAATTTCGCGTCGCAGAGCCGCCATCCGGGCGAATCGAGTTGACAGTGATGTTGAGCGTGCTCTTATCCCCAATTAGTTATCTCACGTAACGATACGATTGTGAGATATATCTAGTACTTTACGGTACATATTACGTTTTGTCGTATTTGGTTATATTTCGTTTTTTTTTTTTTTTGGCTTTTTGCCTTTTTTTTCTTGTTTCCGTGGGCTCACTGCGAGGCAGAGTCTCGCGGATAGGGCTTTCTCAAGGACGCGCTCACCGCGGCGGCACATACGCTCATCTAAAACATGGCGACCGTCTCTCGCGCACCGCACCGAATTTCACAACCGAGAGCCCCGCAGCGAGAGCTCGAACGCCCCCCCTCCACCGCGCCCTCGCTTCTCACTCGCGACCGCGCGGTCTCTCGCTCTCTCTCTCTCTCACTTCCCTCCCGAACGTGTGCGGGCTTCACCTCGCCGCGGTCCCGGGCTTCGCCAACCCTGATTGGTCCGTGCGCTGACCGAGAGCTCCGGCAACGTGGCACGAGACCCGCCGTCTCATTGGACTCCGCGGCCGAACAGCGGCGGCACGCGTTTCCGGTACGACGCTAATCAAATCGGAGATTCTTGCCCCAACGTTGGCAACATCGACAGTTGGCAATGGCGAGAACCAAGCTTTTCGTGGATTCGTTTTTGAAATCGTTTCGGGGTTTCCAAATTGCCAAATCGATGTAAATGGGATTGTCAATTGAATTTAGATTAAACAAGAGGTTGTAAAGGAGAGGAGCTATCGATTGGAAATTTCTTTTATGAAATCAGTTTTATAATCACGCGGTACTAGAAAATCCCTAGATTCACAATTCCCTAAACAGCTAGAACATGTGGACAGCATGGGGCTTCCGGTAAAAAATGGTTGTTTCAATCGATTGTGGAAATCTCATTGCGTATCTGGTTTCAAAGTCCCTAGATCGTTTCGAAATAATTCGGGGTTTGTCAGAATCGGCAGAAAATGTACGATTTAGTACTTTTTGGTGAACTCACCAGAATTGCAATTTAATTAGGGATGGCTTAGTAATTTTTGTAAATTCCCGTTTTTAAATCGATGCTCGCACGCCCCCCCCCCCCCAGAATGCGACTCCCCAGAGAGCAGACCACGTGCGATTACACGAATGATCACACGTTCCATTTTTATACGTTCAAAACTATCAAATATTAAAACGTTCAATTTTACGGAGAACTTTGATTTTATTTCCAATTAATAAAACAAATGATGAATAATCCAAACCAAATTCCTCATTCCAAACAAGATGTTTTGATGACTACGTGGCTTGACTTTTTTAAATGCAATATTTCAAAAATGACGTCCGCTTCGTCGAAGCTCTAAATTCTTGACGAACGTTCATGAGAAAATGAGGAAAATGAAAATCTCAATCGCTTGAATCCGAAATCTTTGCAACTGCGCAGAAGAAAAAAAACGTGCTCGCTCCACGTGATCGGCGTTCGACCTAACCTAAAAATTCGTCCTCGTGAATTCGCGGCGAATCCGTAGAGAAATCGATACCGAATTTTTCGTAGGACAAATTACCAAGAAAATTGATGGAATAATGGACTCACCTGATAAATCGTCTTCGCTGGGAACGTTCTCTCGTGCGGGTTCTCACAGAATCGTGCGCGCGCGAACATAACCGCGAAAAAAAAGAGAATCGAATGCGCGAGCGTGCATCGGAGGGGTGAACGAAGAAAAAAAACAAAAAAGTCGAAAAGCGGGTGCTAGCGAACGAAAGCGCGTAATATCTTGGCGAGTGAGGGCGACACGAAGAAACAGCGCGGTCCCTCGGCGTAGCGCGATGATCTCGTGCTCTCACGCGGCCAACGTGAATCAGCCATCTTTGCTCTCGGAATTTATCGAAATGGAAGCACGCGAGCTTCGTACGCGCGTGTGTAAAAAAAACAAATGGTAAATCGAGAATCCGAAAAAATTATCGTAGTCTGACGAACGTTTTTTTCTCTCGGTTCTTTTTGTCACGTTCGAGACGAGCCCGCGAATTTGCGGTGATCCAACGAGCGTGGTGAACGTGCGAATGACGCAGCGGTCATTTCGAGACTCGCGAGAGAAAGATACGCTTCTTTCAAAAGTCTACCCAGCACTGGCAACCATTTTTGAACTACGTAGTCCTTCCTCCTCGATAACATTTTTCTCCTTCTTTTATTTTATTTCCCTTCCTTTTTTTAACAGCAAATTCGATGCGAACGAGAGCGTAAAAAAATGCGCCAAAATTCACCGAGCGAGAAATAGCGCGCGCGAAATATTTTTTCAAAAACGCGGGAAACGAGACGAACGTTCGGGAGTGTCAAAATGGCGCGATTGCACAATAGTATACACGAGTCGTTGGACGACGAGGCACTCCGAAAATTACGCGTCGCGAATGTTATTACGATCGTCGATTTTTTGGAACAGGACGACGACAAATTAGAGAAAATTCTCAAAATCGATCGCAAGGTATCGACGATATTCGAAATTCTTCCCTTTCACCCTTATCAGTGCGTGATTTTTTTTTATCACTTTTTTTCGATACAGGAAGTCGAGGAAATCAAGCACCATGTTTTTCGAAGTTTCGGCGGGAAAATTCAAAGTGGGAAGGAGCTTTTGGCACTGGAAGAAAACAATATTATTTCCACTGGCATATCGAGGTCTGTAAGGAATTCAAGCTTCTTCGAATACTTTTTCATTTATCAATGTATCGGGATAAAATTAAAACCATAAAATTTTGTCAAATGAAAATTAATTCACAAATACTTAGCAGATAATTGACTAACAAAAAATATGCGAAAATAAGTTTAAAAAATTCTGTCAAATCAATATGAAATGAAAAATGATCAAATGGACATTAATATGCAAAAAAAAATTCTGTACCGCCAAAAAAAAAAACAAATTAACGAAACTAAAGGCAAAAATAAATAATTCGGAAAAATTAACTAATTTAACGCATCCCTTCATTGCAGTTTGGACGAGCTACTCAACGGAGGTTTACATCCAGGAGAATTGTACGAATTCTGCGGTTTATCGTCCGCTGGCAAAACCCAGCTTTTTTACAGTCTGACGGTGAACATTATTCTCGAGACCGATGGGATCGTTCGCTGGATCGACACGAAGAAGGAGTTCTCCGGGACCAGAATTCAGACGATGCTGGAAGCTCGGAATCAAAGCGACGAAGTAAGGAGACGTAGCTCAGGTGGAAAATCATTTGTGCCAGTTTTTCTTTCTAAATAGAATTTGGTATCGTGGTATTATCGTGTTAAAACTGTTTGTTGAATTTTTATACACGCTTTAATTGTGTTATTGGATAGTTGCGTATGAAACCGCCCTGGCGACGATTTTTTAGGACTGGATTTCCTCCAAAGACGAATTTTTGCTGCGGAGGAATCTGATCGTCAGCCAAAAGATGGACCGAAGAAGTTTCTTCGAAAATTCAATACTTAAAAGTAACCCGCATAACCTCCCTCTTCGTTCGCTGATCAGGGTGATAATTTACCAAGGATTTCCTAAACGGCTATTCAGAATTTCATTAAATTTGACAGGTTAATGTCAAATTGATAAACGAACGGCTGTCTTCTACCCAAATTTGTTAAATCCAAAAAAAAAATTACAGATTCTATAACGATGCGGACGCCGTGATGAAAATAATGTAAAATAGAGAGTTTGGCTAATGCCACGACTCGGAGAGTAGAAGAGCCGCGTAGTTATATTCAAACACACACATTTTCGGGCCCGAATCGTACGATATCATCACTTATTTGTGGAAATCCGTGGGAAACCACAATATTTTAGGTTATTTATTTACGATTTCGAGAATATATCGTCCGACATTTGTGACGTTTAGTTCCGAGGAATGCCGGTGGCGGCGCACGTCTCGAAAATTCAGTAGTGTACGTATATACGTATACACACTTATACACGAAGTCATTTTTCTTCCTTTAAAAATGAAAAGGCGGTTTCATACGCAATAATCTATCAGGTCCTTCCTCTGTTCGAAGAAAAATGAATGATGTTGTTCAAATCTACAGGAAACCGCGCGAGTGATGAGCCAAATTGGAGTGACTCGAGTCAAGACTGTCCACCAGTTGCTGAGCGTTCTCTACGACCTTGCAAATTCAAGGTCCGAGCCAACAAGCGATAATTCCGTTACATCGGGTCCCACCAACTTAATGATAATCGACTCGTTGCCTTCGCTGATACTTTCAAGCTCGGAAAATCCCGAAACTCGTCGGAGTCTCGATCACATTGCTGGACTATTGAAATATCTCGCCCACAAGTTTCGCCTTCCCGTATTAACGAGCAATCTCGTTACGAAGTGGCGGGACGTCGAGGGCTTCGTCGTCCCGATTATCGAAACGCCACTAGTCGTGAAACCGAATCTCGGTAAATATTGGCTTCACGTGCCAAATACGAGACTCCACGTTGAGAAGATCAACGATAACGAGACGAGAAAAATATCCGTTTGGAAGAGCTTCCGGTCGCGACTCGGCCAAAGTTGCCTCCTCGAACTCAATGATGCCGGATTCAATTGATTTCTAATGTTAGGTTAGGATAGCTAATATTAGTTTCGTAGCGTTTTTATAGTTTCTTTTCTTTCATGATTTTTTTTCTCTGTTCGACAAAGTGTTGATATTCATTCGATGGATGAACCCAAACAAACCCAAACAAACTTTTTCGGCTTTACAAAACTGTGATAATCGCTTTTTTTGAGTAATTAAACTTTTTATTATTTTTGAAGGTTAGAAACGGAATATTAGAAGCAACATTTACGGCACTTGCTCGTCTTCGTTTTTCATCGAAACCAAAAATCTGCTGAATCAGATACATTTGCAACGTCGAAAATGTTGAAAATTCGAAAAGCGAGTGTCGAATAATGTTGCTTTTTTTATCTCTCGGATATTCCATTTTTAAGCCTCGGAAGTAATACAAAATTAAATTACTCAAAAGTACGATTGTTACAGTTTTATTTTTTTACAAAAGAAAGAGTTCTATCGAACGAATATTAACACTGTCAGCAACATTAAACAAATCGTTGAAAAAAATAGAAAATATAAAAACCCTACCAACTTACTTCCTAACCTAATTTCCTTTATCCCGGAGAAAAATAATGACTCGTCGTTCGTACAGCTTTTCGGATAACGCTGAACGGACTTATCATTCCAGAGAGTAACAACGCGAGTAGAAAACTTACGAGAATTGAGGGGTGGATCGTTTTATCTCGGTGATAAACGCGCGCCCGAGAACATTTACAAAACCAGAAATTAGCTGTCTAACAATATTTTTTTTTAAATAAAAAATGAATGATCCAAGTTGGTTGCTATTTTGTTCTTATTTTTGTCAAAATTTCCACCGGCTAGCCTTCTGCTCAAATCTGCATAAATTCACTTCCCGGCAAGCCATTTTCCCATCTGGTATTTTCATCGATAAAAGAAAAATTGAAAATCCACGTTTTTTCGTGATTTGGAATTTGTTTGGGTTTGTTTGGGTGGTTTTTAAAAAATTTAAATATTAATTTTCCATACACTAACTCAACAACATAAACCCAAACAAACCCAAACAAGCTAGTGTTTCATTGGACGATTTGGAATTTGTTTGGGTTTGCTCCGGTGATTTTTTAAATATTTATATATTTGTAAATTTTCCAGCGCGTTTTCTATTGGAAGCTTTGAAATTCGTTTGGGTTTGTTTGGGTTTATTTGGGTATTTTTTTTAAATTTATATATCTGTAAATTTTCCAGTTCGATTTCCATTGGAAGCTTTGGAATTTTCCGGATATTCGTCGATTTTTAAAAATTGATAAATAATAGTATCCTACATAATGCGCAGTCATTACTCATCGTTTTATCTAAGCGATAATACCGCAGATAATTTTTCTGCCAGTCATTAGATTTCTCGAACGATTTCAATCGGATACGTATTTTTTTCGTGCGTGAGGAGATTCGTCGATTAACATTTCATGATGGGGACAATCGAGTATTTGTCAAGTTGCGGCGTAAATACGATAATAATAACATTGTTTAACGGAAGACTGGTCAAAGTGCCAATCTGCAATTTTTCATTTTACGTCAACCGCTCGATTGGTCGTTCCAAGCAGTGTGCTCTCGATGCTCGTGGAAGCTGCAACTCTAAAAGTGTTCAGTGAATCTGATCCTTCAGTTTTCCGATCTTTCGTGCAGCGAAAGGTTAAAATTTCATCCGATAAAACGTACGTTGTAGGAAACATTTAGAAAATACTATTTCAAGGGATTTCTTCATTTTTGCAATATAATCGTAATGCAATTAAAAAGGAATTAATAAAAGTGAATAAAAATCAATTTTATTCCCTTTTGGGAAGAAATTGAAGAAAATTAATTTTATTTTATTCTTCTTACGAAAAGTACTATGGAAATAATAGGAAAGTGAATTAGAAGACTTGAAATAGCGAACTTTAGAATATTTATTATAAGATATTCTAAATATCTTCTCAATTCTAAATAATAATTTTAAATAAATTATTCAAAATAACAAAAATCTTATCAGGAAATCTCTTTGACGCGAGCAACAATGTTTTCTTCCTGGACGTCGTTGCTGGTCACAAGTGTTCTCGGTATTCTCGGAGCACTCTACGTTTGGGCTAAATGGAAACACAGCTATTGGCAACGTCGAGGAATTCGAACTTTGCCGACGAACCTATTATTCGGCAATTTCAAGGATTCGATACTGATGAAAATCGCACCAGGATACCTGCTCGGTCGTTTGTACGCAGAAGCTAACGAAGACGACCCTTACGTCGGGATATACATAATGCACAAACCGTTCTTGCTCCTCCGCTCGCCGGACGTAATAAAACAGATACTGGTCAAGGATTTTCCAGCGTTTCCAAATCGATACTTCGCCTCGCAGCCTGGAAGCGGCGACAAAGTGGGCACCAACGGTTTATTCTCCATTCACAATCCAGAATGGCGTTATCTCAGGACGAAACTGTCGCCGGCCTTTACAACTGGAAAACTCAAGAGCCTTTTCGATCTGATGCTGGAATCAGCCGATTCTCTCAAAAACTACATGAATACAACCTTTAAAAATAACGCCGTCAACATGTTCGAGTTCAAAGACGTCAGCACCAGATTCACCACCAACGTCATCGCTTCTTTGGCTTTCGGCATAAAAATCGATTGCTTCCAAAATCCACCGCCTGAATTTTACGAAAGAAGTAAGATATTAGCTTTTCACTGTACAATCTTGAACACTGACTCACATCTTCACCTTTAACCGGGACTTCTCAAAAAAAAAACAAAGCTTCCGAAAAAAATACGGTTTTGTCGATCGATTTTTCATCCAAATCTTTTTTTTCGATGTGAGTCTATCGCTATCGGTCCTCTTATCACTATTTTTGCACGAATCTAACGATTTGTGTACAAAACATCTTGAAGAAAAGTTCTCCTACCTGTTAGCATGAAAACCTAACCTCCAAAGATTTCCAGAAAACTTTTATCGGCCAATAGCTCTTGTCAGGTTGTATCTTCATGATCAACATTGATATTGAATAACAATGTCAGAAAAGTATCAAATATCCACGTGTCTACGAAACATCGACTGGATCAACGCCGAAAAGGGAAAACTTATTCACCGCTCATTTGCAAAATATCTTCTCCCTGGACTTTTGAATCTTCGATGGCTTTTCAAAATCGGTCTATCAACTAGAAAATACTAAAACATTTTTTCTTTTTTTTTTGCATCGCTGTTTGACGAAACTGATAGTTCCTCGACGATTGTTGCGACTTGGTGGTTTTAGATCGATGTACTTTTTCACGTTAAGGTCGTAGGCCTTTCGAGATTACGATTCATCGGGCGCTGACCCTCTTCGCGGTTTTCTTTTTCCCGAGTCTCGGGAAGTTCATCGGTGGCTCTATGTTGGGCAAGAACACCGACTATTTCCGTCATGTTTTCTGGAGCTCGATGAACAGCCGGGAGAACGGAAAGTACGAGCGCGGGGATGTGATAGATTCGTTGCTCAAGATTAAAAACGAAAAGTCGGAAAACGGGTTCGGTGAGTTTTCCAGATTTCGTTTATTCCGATAAAAACCAATACACGGATGGGTGACCGCCTCTTTTATCATTTATTTTCACAATAACTCACAATAAATAAGTAAATGATTAAAAAAAAATACAATTTAATCGAATTTACGTTTGTGAATAAGAAAAACAAAAATGTTGAAAACCCACAGGGGTTCAATACTCGGATGGGTGACCGTTTCGATTTACAAATGTTAGTACACGCTGAAAGAAATTACGAAAATAATTCGGTAACCCAAACAAACCCAAACAAATCGAAATAAAATTTCAGTCGAAAAATTAGTACCAATAAAAAAAAATAAAATTCTAGAAATCGAGGGTGACACGTTGGTAGCCCAGTCTGCAATATTTTTCGTCGCCGGTCTCGAAACGAGTTCGACTACGATGGCGTTCACGCTTTGGGAGCTCGCGAAAAATCCTGTAATTCAGAAACGCCTGAGAGATCACATACTCGAAAACCTCAACGAGAAAAATGAGGTTACGTACGAGTTGATACAGAACATGAAATACCTGACGGCGGTGATAAACGAAACTTTGAGGCTTTATCCACCAGCTCCGTTGATCGATCGTTTAGCCGTGAAAGATTACAAAATTCCGGACACCGAAATTGTCCTTGAAAAGGGCACCGTTGTTTACGTGCCACTTCCGGGGATCCAGAAAGATCCTAAATATTGGAATGATCCGGAAGTCTACGATCCTGATCGGTTCAGCGAGGAGAGAAAGGGCGAAATAAAACCGTTTACGTTCATGCCCTTCGGGGAAGGTCCAAGAATTTGCATAGGTATGATCAAATATGTTTTTTTCAATGAATTCATTAGTCGATTTTCTCTACCTATTTTTTCCCTTCGAACCAAAAAAATAAAACAGTTTTATACGCAACCAGCCAAAAAAAACTCAATTACCCAATTTTCCATTTCCATAAATCATTACTTTCCACCATTGATACAATCCCTGATATAAATACTCTCGTTAAAGGTCTACGAGTCGGAATGTACCAGACCGCTGTGGGGCTGATAACGATCCTTCGTGATTACGAGGTGCGTCTCAATCCAAAATACACAACGAACAGCGTTAGCACGCGTTCAGCGTTCACAACACCAGCCAACGGAATTCTCTTAGACGTGAGAAAAATATCTGCCGCGTAAATTTTTCATTATTCGCCCCGCGAATGTTTGATTTATGGAAATGAGAAGAAAGAAAAAAAAGAAACATCACGAGTGGCGGATAGTTGATCCAAAGTCAGTCAGGAATTGCGCAATCTCGCGTAAACTCGTTATTACGACTCGCAGCGTTTCAACACTCGATCGGTATTTGAATCGAAAAAACGATCGATCGAAAAAACGAGGGAAGTGTTCGAAAATTTAAATAAATATAAAGTAATGTCTTTTTCGATGAATTCATTCGTTGATTTTCTACCAAACGATTTTTTCTTTCGCGCGCAAAAAAAAAAGGGGATTTCATACACAATCCGCTAAAAAAATTCAATTAGCCAATTTTTCATCTCGAAAAGGATAATTACTTCCCACCATTGATGCAGTCGTTACGTAACATCGGAATTCTACTTGTATGAACGGAGAAACGTAAAAAAAAAACGAGGTACTGCAAACTGCGTCGTTCGTAAAAAAGTCGCCGCGTGTATATTTTATCAATGAAACTCCTGTACAATAACGATGAATTACGAAAATTTCTATTCATCCAGTGATTAACGCGACGCTATAACAACGTAGAAAATATTGTTCTTAAATTTAAACTTGCATAATTCGATAGCTAGCGAAACTGGTATGTATCTACAGGATGGCTCTCGTGAATTCCAAAATTTTTAATAGCTTTTTCATCGTATTTCAAAAAAACTTCTTCCAAACGGAAAAGATTTCGAACAAAAGTTGTGTTTGGGCTGGCGAGTTTGCAAAATTGAGAATTTTCATTTGAGCTTGTAATGCCCAACCCAAACAAACCCAAACAAATCCAAACAGAAAAGCTCTCCAACAAACGTCGTTCGTTTGGCGACTTTTCAAACGTGAGAATGTCTATTTGACCTTGTATTATGTAACCCAAACAGAAAAGTTTTCCAACAATTGTCGTTCGTTCGGCGAGTCACGAAATTCAACAAAAAAACTTAATCCAAGAATTGAAAAAAAAAAATGCTAAACGTGGAATGCAATATAATTTACGATAAAAAATGATTCGTTTGGCAATTCGAGTATCATTGATGACATTTATATTTTTCGTATTGAAAATATTTCGTATCGAAAGTGTATAAAGTTCGTGAAGTTTCACTCGAGACATCCGGTATACGTTTTGATTGACCGTGTACATAACGATCAATAAATTATTTTTACAAAAAAAGAAAGAAAAAAAAAAAAAACACTTTTCCTCGCACTTCCGGTCGAACATAATTCCTAGTAATATTCTATTCCTGCCGATTTTGTGGATTTTTCGTGTCAAGATCAAAGACTCTATCTCGGCAAGAGAGCGAGATACTTTTTGAATTCCGGGATAACGAGATCGCGAGGATTCGGTGGATTTTCAGCGGTCAAATACTCGCTCAGATATTGAGGTTGAAAGCAAAGGATTCCTTTGCTGGCGAGCATCGCCCAATCGACAGGTTGATCGAGTTTGTTCAACTGAATGAAGCAATGGGTGACCTTTCGACCGCCAGGGCTCGAATCGTACGGTGGCCTGAAGAGAAACCGGAAATTATAATTTCATGAAATGAAGAAACGTACAGAGTTGGAGGAAGGTTGAAAAAGGTGTGAAAACTTACTTGACTTGAACAACGGTACCACCGCCCGCTTTTATGAGTCTCTCGAATTGCTCGTATTTTTCTTTTTGCACGAGGAGCATAGCAGTGATTTCCTGGAAGGCTCCGCCGGGCTCTTCGCGAAGTTTTAATCGCCATCGATAAGCAGCAGCAGCTATCGACTTCTCGGTTTCACCGATTGGCTCGGGGATTACGTTTTTGCTCAGCGGATTTCCCCATTCGTACTCCTCCTCCTATATACGATTTTAAAAAAATGAATCAGCGTTACCGCGTTTCTGTCATTCTATCCACGACTTCGTTGGTTTTCTTATTTAAATTTACGATTTCGAGAATATATCGTCCGACATTTGTGACGTTTAGTTCCGAAGAATGCCGGTGGCGGCGCACGAATCGAAAATTCAGTCGTGTACTTAATTAATTAAATTCAAGCGTATAATTAATCAATTATAATTAATTATGAATTAATCACGAGTTAAATCGTTAGTTATTTTATTTTAGAATTATTTTTTACATGAATATATATATATTTCTTCGCATATTTAATTTTTATTTAAAAAAACTATTAATGAGAATAATAAAAAAAAACATTTTTTGACCGAACAAACCCAAACTGAAAAATATACTAAAAATGAGAAAAATAAAAAACAATTTTTGACCAAAATCATACATATACATACTTATACACGAAATCTTTTTTTTTTCCTTTAAAAATGAAAAGGCGGTTTCATACGCTATCTATCGGATTTTCTCTCTTCCATTTTTGATTTTTCCATAATTTTTGTATCGAAAAGTTACGTATGAAATCGCCCGGTAACGATATTTTTCAGTTTCGCTTGTCCAATGCAATTTTTCTTCACACTTTCGATTGGATCGTTCACTCACGTTGATGAATCGTCCTTGCTCGTCGCTGTCCCTCAAATACGTTCCGTGAAGAACCCATTTTCCAGCTGCGATACTACCAAGCATCTTTTCGTTCCTGGACGGTCTTAAGCACAGCAGATGTGTCGCGGTTGGATCGAAATTCATCTCGGTCGAAAGCTCACCACCGAGATTTTTTATTACCGTTTCGTAATTCGTTCGATCTTTGATCCCTGACAACATGAATTTCAACTTTCGCGGCTCCTCCGCTGGTGGCTCTTCTGGCTCGACAGGATCGGACTCTCTCGCTGGCTCGTCCTCGATCTCCTGAAATTCAAAATCGAAATAAATATTTTACCGAAACTTCTGAATTTTTGTATTTTTATATTATTTGGTAATCGCTGATCTTCTTTTTTTTTTGTTTGTTTAACAAACGCGTAAATAATTTTTTTGAAATTAAATCAAATTTGTATATTTTATATTTAACGATTTAATTATCGAAACCAAACAAACGAGCCTTACCGGAAGGTACGAAATTCTTCGCTGATGTTGCGGATCTTCCCAACCGACGGTATCAGGTTGCGAGTCCATGCCTTCCCAAAACAGAAAAATCCTTTTTTATTTCTTCTTTAAATACCTTCGCGATTTTATTTAATCCTCGACCCGTGAGAGTCGTTTTTATCTGGACCAAAATTTCATTCTGATATTTCTCAAACGTATAATAATTTTTTTGTATAATTAAATAATTGGAATTAATTAATTAATTATAATTAATTATGAATTAATCATGAGTTCAATCGTAATTTATTTTATTTTATAATTATTTTCTACATGAATATATATATTTTTTTCGCGTACTTAATTTTTATTTTTAAAAAATATTAATGATGAGAATAATAAAAAAAAAATTTTTTGACCGAACAAACCCAAACAAATCCAAACAAAAAGTTATACTAAAAATGAGAAAAATAAAAAACAATTTTTGACCAAACAAAAGCAAACAAAAAAAAATATACTAAAAATGATAAAAATAAAAAACAATTTTTTACCGAACAAACCCAAACGGAAAAATATACTAAAAATGATTTTTAAAAAATTAAAAAAAAAAAAAAAACAATTTTTTACTAACCAAAGCCAAACAAAAAAAAACTAAATATTAAAAAAATAAAAAATGTAAATTTTCCAAAATCGAGGACTCACATTTGTTGATCCGTTCGATCGCTTGCTCGCTGTAAACTTTCGCATTTCCGGTAAGCGAGTATCGGCTTTCGGCAGAGCTGCTAGTCGCTTGCAGAACTTGATCGAGCTGTTCGATCTGAAGATCGATCGCTTTCTTCGAGCTTTCGTCGGTGAACGAAAGTTTTCTCTGAATTCGAGGTTCTTCCGTTTGACAAAAGTCAGTTCCGTTGTGGCTCGTCGCGGACGTTTCGTGAGGCGAAGTTGATGTTTTGTTCCGGTCATTTCGTTCCTCTTGACTCGAAGACTTGATAGAAGAAAAAAAAATTGTTTAAAAACGGTACAACGGGTAGAAGAAAATATTCGAAGATTTTTTCACCTTTTGCGAACGGATGGGCTCTTTGACTTTCTCCCAAAACTGATCGACGATCACCGAGAGTGGCTGCGGATTAGAAAAAAAAACAAAGTTATCAAATCAATGTTATTCTAAGTCTTCTCAGTTTTTTTCCACAACCCGATCAATCAGAAATATCCGTTTTATTGGATATTTGAAAAATAACGATCGTTTTTCGATCCTAAGACTTCTAAAGCTTCACTATCGGAAGTCTCAATTCTAATAATGCAGATGTATAAAGTTCCAAAAATCAATTTCCTTCCGGAAGTCCCAATTTTGTTGGTTAAGGCCATGACGAATGCGTCTGCGCCAACTTCGAAATTTTGAAACCACTGTTCTATTAAACGGCTGAACCAATCGGTACGAAATTTATTGTGTGCATTCAGGATGATGGCACCGATGGCCTCCTGCTCGTAATTTTCGACAAAAATGTTTCGTTCTTGAGAAATCGCGGTTTCAAACGTTTCGACGATATATCTCTTGTACTCGTGTGTCACGTGGTAATATTCGTCATGCCCTTAAAATACCTCGATCTCCTGAAACAGAGGATCGCACAGTTTTGTAAAGCAAACCCAAACAAACTCAAAAATACGATTAGCAAACCCAAACAAACTCAAAAATACGATTAGCAAACCCAAATAAATTCAAAAATACGATTAGCAAACCCAAACAAACGCAAACAATCTCAAGCTTCCTAGTGCAAACCCAAACAAACCCAAACAAACTCAAAAAGAACGAAGATTATCCACTTTATGAAACAGCAAAAAAAAAAAAAAAAAAACAAAGAAAAAAATCGTAAAACCAACGAAAATATAAAAATACTACGAACTTATTGCTCAACCTGATAGCTTTTCCATATTTCATTATTTAAAAATCATTTTTCCTACTTTTAAACCCCAAGCATTATTCCGGAGCTTTTTTTTTTTTTTTTTTTCGTAAAATTGTGCAAGCTTGTAAACTAACGGTACTGGGTGCCCGTCTCTTCGGCGGTGGTTCTTCAACTCTCATGTCCGGAAAACTATCGATCCATTGGACCCATTCCTTTCTCGTTTGTGGCGAAGGATTGTCCTTGAATATTCGGCCGTACGGAGTTTCGGGAGTGGCGACGTGAAACGGCGATTGCGGAGTGTTGGACATAGCTAGACTCAGCCGTTTGTTAATCAACGGAGTTTCGCAGCCTGGCGTTCCTTGACCTTGAGGTAGTTGTCTTTTGGGGGTCAAAATTGTTCGCGGGGTTGGCAACGCTGGTGGACCCATGCCTGACGTTTCAGCTGAAGCTGGAGGTCTCTCGGGAGCTTCCAAAAACGAAGAAAGTGATTTAAGAAAAACGAACGTTTTAAAATCCCGCCGTTTGTTTTTTTTTTAATCGATTTCGCAGTGTTGATAAATCATGACCGGATGTTGGTAAGTTACCGACGGTTTCACCCACGAGATAACAAGTCTCGTCTACTCTCCTCATCTCGCTAGCGCACGATCTTAACCAGTCAGATGTCACCGCTGGCAGTTTCCACTTCACTGCCGCTTTGTATTTACTACCCTCTGGCGTCGGACAGAGCAAGTGCGTACTCGCCAAGTGATTCCTTTCCGTATTCGTTTTCCTCGCGAATGTGTCCTGGTATCTGATAAATAATATCCATTGATTGGCTAATGCACGTTCTTCATCGAAAATCGTTTTTTTTTTTTCAATCGTTTATTCCTCTAAATTCTTTGAGGGGAATAAGTTCGTAGCGTTTTTATATTTCCTTCGATTTTTAGAATTTTATTTGTTTTTTCTTTTTTGCTGTTTGATAAAGTGTAGAATATTAATTCGGTAGAACTATTTCTGCTTTACTGTGTTTATCGTCTTTTTGAATGATTCCATTTTTTTTTATTACTTTCGAAGCGAGAAATTGAATATTTGAAGCTATTTTTTTGACACCTGATTTTCTTCGATTTACATCGAGGCCAAAAAGCTGATGATGACCCGGGACATTTGCAATCTCCAAAATGTTTTCAAAAATCGAAAAGCACGTGTCGAATAATGTTGCTTTTTTACCTCCTGGATATTTCATTTTTGAGCCTCCAAAGTAACAAATTAAATTACTCGAAAAGACGAGTAGCACAGTTTTGTAAAGCAAACCCAAATAAACCCAAACAAACTAAAAAAAGACGATTAGCACAGTTTTTTAGTGCAACCAAATAGCTTTTCCATATTTCATTATTTAAAAATCATTTTTCGTACTTTCAAACTCCAACCATTATTCCGGAGCTTTTTTTTTTCTCCATTAATTCGGTTTTACGTTTTTCATTACTTTTTAGCATTTGTAAACGCAGCAATGCTTACTTGGCACCGAGAACGCTGACGACCTTCGACAAGTAAGTTCGTTCGACACCGGCGTAAGTACTCGTCGCGATCACCAGTCCAGCCAACGGTTTTGCTTCCCGGGGTACGGAAAGTGGCCGATGGTAGTAAGTCAGCTCGACTACTCTTTCCTGATCTATGCAGTCTTCCTATCAGATTAAACACGAATAATTATTTTTTTTTTCATTTTATACGTATATCAGGTATCCCATTATTCACTTGGAATTTTCCAATATTTCGAAAAAAATGTAATAAACGAGAATATAAACAAATTAGATTAACAAGAAAAAAAAAATAGAGAAATAAAATTAACAGGAAAAAAAAATAAAAAAATTAAATTAACAAGAATAAAAAATTAACAAATCAAATTAACAAGAAAAAAAAAAATAAAGCAATAAAATTAGCAGGGAAAAAAATAAACAAATTAAATTAACAAGAACAAAAAATAAAGAAATAAAATTAATAGGAAAAAAAATAAACAAATCAATTTAACAAGAAAAAAAAAATAAACAAACCCAAACAAGAATAAAAAATTACATAGAAAATAAACAAGACAAAAAAAAAACAGAAAAGAAAATAAACAAGAAAATTTTCGGCAATGAACAATTTACGATTTGATTTATCGAAACGATCCGGACTAAAATTTTGGTAGTCAATTTCATAAGGGACATAAATAATTTGAGATTTGAGTTTATTTATCTCACGATAAAAAGATCGGTGACGATTTCATCGACGGTGTGTTTGAAAATTGCACCCAGGAGGGGCACCACGCCGTAATCGGGAACGCCAACGAAAGAATTCGACACGAGACGACCACCGAGAGCCGCGATGTTTTGCATCACGTTCGAACCTTCCTCCTCGTCGAAACCGTTTATGAGAAACGTCAAACCTGAAGGATATCATTATTAAGATCAAAAATTGGCCGAGGTTTTAACCAAAATGAAAAAAGCTCACCTTCGAACATCTTTTCCGAAATTGTTGATTGGCTGTAAGGCACCGCGCTGTCATTCGCTTGGTCTTTCGACGGTGTCACCTCGGTTCGACTTTTCAAGGTCGTTTCAACTTTCCCCGACGCTTTCGGAGTTTCCTTCGTCGACGACTTTTTCTCCGGGAATTCTTGAAACGAGATATCTGGAACTGGAAAATATCGAATCATCAATAAACAAACCCGTAATACTTGAAAAGAGGAAAATAAAATGACATAAAAAATAAATTGTTCACCACTTATTTCGTTGTCCGTTTTTCGAAGATACTGCTGCACGAGACTCGCCTCTTCCTCGGCTTCCTCGTTGTTCTCCCTCGATGCTTCACGGTCGATGTCGAAATGCGGGACTGGCGGCCGTCTCGGTCTTTGCAACATTTGCAAGTTCTGTCGTGACGTACGGAAATTAAGTTTATTTTTATATCGAATTAACGAATTTGTGAAATTCTGATTTTTTAAATTTTAATTGAATATTTATTTAATGAAATATTTTTAATTAATCGAATATTAAATTAATAAAATATTTTTTATTAATCGAATATTTAATTAATGAAATTGTGATAACGAACTAATAAAATTATTAATAATGCTGATATCGAATTTATAATATAATTAATAATTCTGATAACAAATTAATAAAATAATTAATTATTCTGACATCGAATTGATAAAATACTGATATCCAATTAATCAAATTCCAATATCGAAGTAACAAAAATACTGATAAAGAATTAACAAAATCTGGATAAGGAACAAAATTCTCATAGCGGATCGATTGAATTTCGATATCGAAGTGATCGAACCTTTTTACTCAAAGGTGACGGTGGCTCTGCCGTTTTCGGGTTTGCGCTTCGTTTCTTTTCGTCGATAAAATGCTCCTCGGGCGCCGGGCGCTGCAATCTGAGGCTTTCCTCGAGCCAGTCGAGACCCAGAATGTGAGGACTGTGGGTAGAGAAATGGAGCATCGTTATTGATGAGAAGATCGATTTTACCGATAGAAATTATCTGTTTTTGATAATTCGTGATTTTTAGTGTAAAATATAATTTCGTGAAAGAGAAGAGGATCCATCTGGCTCACTTCAATCCTTTGGATTGCATCAATTTTAATTCACTGGAAGCTTTGCTCGGATCGCCCACGATTACGTGCGTCAGAGCATCCGATATGTCGTTCAATCTCGTTGCTCCACCTGCGTTTAATATTCGATTGAGCTTGTCCCGATGCGCTGTCGGAAAGCCCGCCAAATATATCTATACAAAAAATATTTTTTAAAACTTCAATTCATTTTTCAGAATTATTTAAAAATTACAAAATTAAAAATTAACAAATTTTAAAATTTTACAAATTAATTTTGTTTGTATTATTAAAAATTTGTTTAAATTGCTTTATTCGTTTTAACAACTGCTTATTTGTAAGCTTTAAATTTTGTAAGCTTTAAATTTTATTCAGACAACATTTTTTTACCAAACGGTTTTCGATAACTAGTAATTTTATAATCGCCGTGATTTAAAAATTCATAAATAAGAAAAAAATTAAGAAATCGAATCAACAAGAAAAAAATTAATAAACTAAAAAACTAAATTAAAAAACTAAACTAATAAACTAAATTTTTATACAATTCGAAAAATGTATAAATTTTGCAAACGATACAAAAAAATTACAAAAATTTCCACACTATAGCTTTTTGTTTTTACAGATATTCGAGTGTTCCAATCTTTAAATTTTAAAGGTTTTTTTTTTATAAAGCGATGGAATACACAAATATTCCAAATTCGATGAACGTTAAAAAAAAATCATCGTGTAATTAAACAAAAATGAGAATTAGTTTGAGAATTTTGGATATTATCGATCGAAACAAAATTTCCGAAACAAAACGAACCGAAACAAACCAAAACAAAATTTCGAAAGAAATCGGTAAGAATAATGGAAGGACATGACGTATAAAAATACGACTTGCATTGCATCCGTCAAGGAAAGGGCCTGCCAATTTGGCTTCCCGGACATCGAGCCTGTCGAGTTTCGCGACGTAAGGCGCTAACAATTGACGTTCCGCGTTTAACGTAGAGTCCGGGTGAAGAGCTGAGCTAATAGTCGTCGTCATAGTTTCCTCGATGACGTTGTTCGAATTCAAAGGTTCGCCGATCGCGCTTATGGTCGAACAATTGAGAAGGGGAACTGCCAAAAAAATGAATTCACATTTAAAAACATCCATCTTTTTATCCAATTCAGTTTTTGGACAAAAAAAAAACGAACCTTGGGACTTTTCTGGCGTGGAGCAACTTTTGGTCGACAGTACGAGATAATCGTTGAACGGAAGAGCGTATCCGGCGTTTATGCTCTTCGAGACCCACTCGATGTTCAAACAAGCAATATTGTTTTGCTTCGCGTATTTGAGTTTGTCCGTGAGTGGACAATTCGTAGGTGCCAAAACGACTTTCACTTTCGAACCGTCCAGGGCACCCATAAACGTCTGAAAAAATTATTCACGAAAATAAAACATTTTTTTTCACGATACTTTGTATTTTTTCGTTATACGAGTATTCGGTAAAAAGAGACATCGATTTACCCCGCCGTTCTCGTTTATTAACCTCTTCGCAGTCTCCTTTTGCTGCTTCGATAAGTTCGTCGAAGTCACGATAAGGTTCATGAAAACCGGACATTTGTACTCGTCGAATCTCGAATCGTCGTATTTCACGAATTCCTTCAGATTCGCCTCCCAAACTGCGTTTATCCAACGATCGGTAAACACGGGGATACCTCGTTCGATCGCTTTCTGCGAAAATCAATTTTGAAAGTAAGTGTTTTATTATTTTACAATTGGTCAAAAAGAATTTCGAATTTACTTGAGAAAAATATTTTTCTTCTTTGTCTTCATTTTTTAATTTTTAATCGATTTACAATTTTATCAAATTTTTTTGTTTTCACCAATAGGCTTTTTTTTGCGAATTGAGGGAGAAAAATACTGATAAGGATACATAAAAACATTTGAATCTTTTTCATAGTGTAAATGAATAACAAAACACATTAAGACTATAATTAACGAAACGATTACCTCGTATTTGACGGACATAACGGAATCGCTTATCAAGTGCGTTACGCAAGCCCTCAATTGTCTCATAAATATTCCGCCCATGTATTCCACCTTTTTCTGGATACTCTCCTGTCGAAATGTAAATCGAATTGCGTTGAACGAAAAAACAAGAAAAATTATAACGATGACGATACGAGAATCGTAACAAATTGGATCGAAGAGAAAGTACAGAAAAGAGAGAAGAGCGATTTCAACAATTCTACCTTCATTTCCGGATTTAGTCCGGTAGGGCAGACGATCGCGCCTCGCATCGCCGTTGTGAAAACAGGACTGTTGCCGTCAGGTATCGGTTCGCCGGAGAGGAAGCAGTTGAGTAGACAACGATGTCCGACGACCCTGCTAAATTACAGCCATGATGCCGATTTAACATTTAACCCAATCAAACCCGGACGATCTTCAAGAATTTTTCTCGCATGATCCGATTTCGAGTGGAATTTTGCGTAGCAAAATTACAAGAAAGAAAAAACCAACGAATGAACTGAAAAGGGGTAAACAAACCCAAACAATTTAAAAATTATAAAAAATTGTTTCGTTTGTTCATGTTTTGCAATTTATATCAAGATCCTTGTAAAAAAGAAGTACAGTTTGCGATACTCGAGCGCCACCAAAGTATCGTAAACCCTCGGCTTACAAGCATTTGGATTTTCTCAGTTTGTCAAAAACTGCACCCTCGAATTCATCCATGACGAAAACGTCCGTCTTCTGCGGCTCCAAAGCGTTACATAGCTTTTCCTCTATCCACTCCACTTGGAATTCGTTCTGCATGCACATCTGCGTTCATCGGTAGAAAAATGGTAAATAATTATTGTTGATTTTTACGTAAGAATTCATATTCATTAGAGGTACGCTACAAAAGTGAAAAACGTTCTGGTTATGGCTATTGAAAATCCCTGTTCCATATAAATGAAATTATTCGAAATATTTTTGGATTCAGTAAACAGGAATGGAAATATTATTAATAGGATATTCAAATATTAGTTTTTTTTTTTAATTTGTTCAGAATTATAGAATCTGTTTGCAGCAAGCGAGAAAATCAGTTTTTCAGCGAAGAAATGTTTTACTGATGGAAGAAAAACAATAAACATATGCGGGCTGTATGCTTTTAACTATGAAGACAAAAATTTGACCAGTAACCAAACTTACGTTGTACGCCTCCCACATCTCTTCGCTGCATTCCTCTTCTGTTGTGCATTTTTCCGGGATGACGAATAATATCCTGAGATTAGCCAAGTTGTCTTGGCTCGTCATTTTCTCGGTGGTTCTTTTTCACTTTCCCACGAATTCGAGAATCCGCGAACGTGAAATTCTCGACAGTTTAGCGATCGCGTAGATCCGAGGACGTTTATCGAATTTTGCGAATTCGGGCATCAAGAATCAAAGACTAATAAACGAAACAAAATTGGGCTCGATAGGCTAAAACTTGATAAATTCTTGTTCGGATTTTCGCATGTTGTTACTTGCTGAATATTTGGACGAAGTCAGGGGCGTGATACTCATACGGTTTTTGAAGGTTAGGTACTTGAGGGTACGACGCGAAAGGTTTCCTCCACACTTAAGTACTCGAACTTTCCCGCCGCGGTTTAATCAATCAATGATTAGTTGATCATTCGAAATAACGAGTTAACATCAAGCCGAATATTCCAACTTCCGCTCCTGGCGTAAGCCTTTCTTCCGTAAATATAAAAGAAACAAGACAATTCTCGATTTGACTCCGATTTCATTATTTCAAGCGGCAAAGTGTGTTTTTCAAATTATCCGCAACTTACCAGGCGGCGCTTATAGGTTTTTGGTCTCGTTTTAAGGCTTTTCATTGGTTAGCAGTCGAAATTTTACTGCGCAGGATTATTCGGACCAATCGCGGATGTTGCATTGAGCTTTAGAAAAACAAACGTGAGAACAGTGATCTGTACCATCTAGAATCAGTAATACGTACTTACTGATCATCCGTAACTACTTCCTGACCGTTGGTAACACATGTATCTCTACCGACATTCGGCAAGAAAGCCATGTTTTCGTTCACTTGGACAAATATCAACGTGCGTTTATGTCTAACATTGGCCTTTTGACATTTCATTGGTGTTTCCTCTATCGACGTAACGTCCCCTCTAATACTCGGCATTGCGTTCTCGCGGCTAAACGTTTAATCGTTTTCTGACAATGCGCGAGGATCGATCATCGCGATTCGACGAGTAAAAATATGCAGGTTTGTCTCATCGTTTTCTCTGTCCCGATATCAGACCTTTTGGGTTACACGTGGCGGGAAACACGCGAATCGTTCATGATTGTCCCTGAAAGATCAATGTCAAGTTCCTCGATCTTTGATTGGTTCTGTTTTTGTTCCCAGACTCGGTCAATATCACTGAAGAAGGGTAATTAACGTGAGTCCGTTTGAAACATCACTGCGCCATGGCCTGGCTAGGAACAATAGCGAACAATGTTTTGCGCAACATGCGCTTTGCGGACACTCCTCCCAATGTTGTTTTGGCTGTCAAGCCTGAGCAGTATGGCAACCGTCAAATTCGCAGCCGGGAAGACGGTCTCATTCTGTATTGTCCGGACGAAGCCAGAAGAGAGAAATTCGACATAGTCCTTCACAGACCAAGAACCGAAGGCTACGACCAAGCTTACAGGTGCGTTCTTTCTTCCAGCATTATTTGCTTTCCCGTTACTGGCGATTTTCCCTGGAGTCATGACAACCCAACAATCCAACGAGTGTTTATCCTTTTATTGCAGTCTCTTCCGTTCCGACAATTCGGAAGTCGCTGAAATGCGCTTTCTGGCTTATAAAAACAAAATTCCAGTTCTGGTACAGATATGCCGAGAGGTAAGATAGCGCGACTTTATTATTTGCATTTCTAAGGAAACCAATTGGTAGGAAACGTATGGAACGGAAACTACGTGTTTTATTGATGGAAACAGGAAATAATAACATGGGAGAAATAAGACATTGAATCTTTTGGTTGTAAACTTTAACCCTCTCCTATAAATTCTATGAAGCTTGTTTAATCATTATTGTTGACGGGGCGCCGTTACAGGGACGTTTGCGCATTTCCAAGGCCTTCAATCTTTGTGGCAGAAAAGTTATTTTATCTAATAATTGCTTGGAGAAGAAATAACTGATTCTGTAAATGCTGCATCTCCGACTGATTTTTTGCCGTATCGAAACGGTTAAATGAAAGATTTTGCATCAGGAATACTTTCCAGGGAACTTTGAAAGATATTAGAGTGAGCTGGCTGAGTTGAAAATTCCAATTTTACTATTTCAAATAAAATCAATAGACCCGTTGCAAAATATCCAGTTAGCCAAAAAGTATATTCCGCGGCAGCCACACGGTAGAAAATAACATTAATTATTTTTTCGCTAGTTGAGCAACGCGAGCAAGATACAAAAGCTGTGCGACACTCTAGCGGCCCATCCATCCTGGACATTGGCTCATTTATCAGCGCACTTGGGAATCTACGAGGCATTCAACGACGACGCAGTGATGAGCGAATTGAACAGTAGCGACCCGGAGACTGGAGTATCGCCTTTGCAAGTGGCAATCGAAGCGAACAATTTGCGTATGGTACAACTCTTGATAAACGCTAAGAGTTCGTTGGAGCATCTCGACTACAATACAAACTCGGTTTTCCATTACGCTGCGACATCATCGAAGGAAATTATACTGGCGCTGGGTGCGGGTTTACCCGCGAGTTTGAACGGTCGAAACGACAGTGGTTATACACCGATGCACGTGGCTTGTTTGAACGACAAGCCTGAGTGTGTGAAAGCGCTATTGCTGATGGGCGCTGACGTGAACATTCCAGCCAGCGATCGAGCCCCGACGAGTCCAGGCTACGTCGGTGATTTCCTTCACAACAAGCCAAACTCTCTTCTCGCAGAAGACATGAAATTCGGCGGAACGCCGTTGCACTGGTCTTGCTCTCGAGAAGTTATAAACGCCTTGATCGAGATGAATTGCGACATAGACGCTCGTAACTTCGAAGGTCGTACAGCTTTGCACATAATGGTAATGAGAAAGAGGCTCGAATGCGTCGCGGCGCTTTTGAGTCACATGGCGTCGGTGAACAGCGCTGATGACGAGGGTAACACTCCGCTTCATCTAGCGATGCCAACCGCTTCCATTTCTATCGTCCAATTGCTGATTGGATTCGGTGCCGATCTTGACGCGCGAAACAAAAAGGGGCAAACATCGCGTCACCTAATCAGCGCGGAGAACAACGGCGGTGGCAAACTTCTGTATCTCTTACACGCGGTTGGAGCTCAACGATGTTTGATCGGAATGCCAGATTGCACGATCGGTTGCAAGTACGACGATGATTTCTACGGCATCGCACCACCCGAGCCACCATCAGCGGTTCCCCGAACGGTCCTCGATCAAATGCTCTACGTAGCCAGCATGGAAAAAATGGCGTCGAATAGAAATTCGGCAGGAAAGAAAATTGGCGGTAGACTGCTCTGCCTCGACGGTGGTGGAATCCGTGGTCTCGTTCTCGTTCAGACTCTCATCGAGATCGAAGCCGTTCTTGGAAAACCCGTGATCGAATGCTTCGACTGGGTCGCCGGTACTTCGACCGGTGGAATTCTCGCTCTGGGTCTAGCCGCTGGAAAATCCCTGCGGGAATGTCAAGCTCTATACTTTCGCATAAAGCAAGACGCTTTCGTTCCCTCCAGGCCTTATACCAGCGAAAATCTCGAAAATATCCTCAAAGAGTGTCTCGGAACGGACACCACTATGGCTGACATCAAAAAACCGAAATTAATGATAACCGGTGTATTGGCTGATCGTAAACCCGTTGATCTTCATCTTTTCAGGAATTACCAGTCTCCGAGCGGAATTATGAAAATCCCACCGAGCAATAAATTCAAACCTACGCTACCACCGGAAGAGCAATTGTTGTGGAAAGCTGCCAGAGCTACCGGTGCGGCGCCTTCGTACTTTCGAGCTTTTGGGCGATTCCTCGACGGAGGTTTGATCGCGAACAATCCAACGTTGGACGCTATGACTGAAATCCACGAATATTGTCTCGCTCTTGAAGCCGCTGAAAGATCGGCCGACGCGACCCCTCTCTCGCTCGTCGTTTCACTCGGCACCGGCCTCATTCCCGTTACCCCACTGAAGGACATCGATGTTTTCAGACCCGAAAGCCTATGGGATACCGTTCGTCTTGGAATGGGAATTTCCGCTCTTGGAACTCTTCTCGTTGATCAAGCCACCGCCAGCGATGGCCGAGTCGTCGATCGAGCTCGCACTTGGTGCTCCATGATCGGTGTACCTTATTATCGATTCAATCCACAATTGTCCGAGGAAGTCAATATGGACGAGAAAAGCGACGCTATTTTGGCCGAAATGATTTGGACAGCGAAAGCATCGATGCACGCTAATCGAGATCAAGTAAAAGAACTCGCTGCTATCATGGCTGATTATTTTTGAGGAATTTACATTTGTCTCGAACTTTGAGGCGGGAACTCGACGACGCGCACTTGCATATATGTAAGATGAAATTTGGAGAAACGGATTGTACTTGTAATCGAAGTGGTGCAAAACGATACGTTTTTTTTTAAATTTGATTTCATAGAGAAGAACTTTAGTGAAGAAAAATAATTCTTTTTCAGTGAGATAATTTTTCGCGAGTTTTTTAAAATTTATTTTTAGTCAAAATTATCGTTTTTGAGACGTAGGGAAAATAATAGTTGGATTTGTTTGGGTTCAGTAATTTGATGAATTATCAAACCCAAACAAACCCAAACAACTCGTAGATGGGTACGTTTAAAAATTCATCATTTTCGAGACTTAGGGAAAATAATAATCAGGTTTGTTTGTTCGGTTTGGACGGATGGGGCTCAATAAGATTTCGGATTTTTATCGATCGAAGAATTATTCAACTGGAACGTTTCGTCCGGAACCGTTTGCTTAGATTTAAAATGGAGATATCTAATAAGGAATTATTACTATAGGTCTCTATGGTTTTTCTCTATGGCTCTGAATGAAAAAAACATATTTTTGTTTGCATCACTTCGCTATAGATCTGAAAATGATATTTATACGTCAGCTCGAGATCGAAGAAACGTCGAGCGTTTTTGGCTGACTTTCGAGAAAGGAGTACATCGAAGTTTCGGAAGATACAGAATTTTCGATCGTTTCGAAACCGAGGATTAAATTAAGGAGAGATTGATTTTGAAATCGAAGAGACACGGATAGAGAATGTGGCGGGTACCGCATGCAAGATTGTTTTTCTATTTTCTACCGTTTTGTACACTTAAGTTGATGACTGTTAGATAATAGATCTGTCTGCGTAAGAATACAGGGTGATAGAGAAAGTTGATAAAAAATTGCAACTTTGTAATTGTCAACCCGTATATATTTATATATATATTTGAGTAGTCGAAATCTTGGCCGAAACAATACGAGACCGAAGCACTCGAAACCATGACATTTATTACGTCCATTTGTAACTAGAAATACTAGTCTCGTTACCGTACATTCAATAATTTATCAGTTCGATAAACGGTTATTGAATTTCAAGATTTTACATGGTGAAGACAGAGCCGGTGTCTCGTACTCGAGTACGCTTCTAGTCGTAGTTTATAAATAATGTACAACAACCAAGTTACGCGCGCTGACTCATCTCGTGGACACTGATATGTTTCAATAAAGTACGATATTAATGTTGCACATAATCGTCGAATTTTAGGGTTAACTTTTCGTAAGAAAGAGGAAATATAACGAATCGTAGAAATTCGTGAAGTAGTTCGATGTGGTTGATAAGATCGTCTGATCGATTACCTCTGTTGTTTCGATACTGACACGGGACCATTTTTTGGGTTTTTTTTAGGTTAATCGATGTATCGGTACTTTCCAAATGGTTAATATGGTTGGATCACTGAAATTGTTGAAGAGAAGGCTGTAAGGTACCAAAGTTAGGGAGCAGACAAAAACGATACCGTCACGGTGCCATTTTTCCGAAGTTTGAACCGCATCGTGATAACCTATCGCGGTCCCATATAATACGGCGACTGAGTCATCGGAGCCGTTGCTATATACGGATAAAAAGAGTGTGTTGGCATTCCTTGGGTTTGATAATCGTTTTCCTCGTGCAAGGGGTAGACTTCCGGCGCGGGGTAATACTGCGCGTGGACGCATGCGTACTTGTTGCTCGGATTGTTCGGAACATCCGGATATTTCGAGGTTTCTGGATACCGCGGTGGCGTTTGTTGCTCGTAAGTTTTGTTGATATTGTTGTTGTTTGGGTTTGTTTGGGTTTGTTGATGGGCGTGCGCGTATCGAGATTGGCTGGCCGTTGTTTGACGAGAGAGATGATGATGATGGTGATGGAGTAGATGATGATGATGGTGGCTCGTTTTCCCGGCGACATTCGACGGTGGCGCCAACGGTGGAGTCAATTCGTACCTCGTTACTCCAACCCCGTCGTAACTCCTGCTCTCGTGGTAATCCAACATCGGCGATCGCTTATTTCCGTTTCCTGTACAACCGCCCGTCGATTCACTAACTTGCCGACACTTCGCTATCTCCTCCAACGGTTTTCCGATTTCGCTGTTGCTCGACAGATGACGCTCGTATGATCTGTTCGCCACCTCCTGTTGATAAATCTTTCCGTAGTTGCAGTCTGACGAATCCAACGAACTGCTCGTCGATTGCACCGCTGGACCACGATCTTGCTGATACGGATGCTGATTACTCGGGGGATTCGATTGATCCTCGGATTTTGGCTTTCTTCGACGAGGCTGGTACTGTCAACGTTTCATCGGTAAGGTTAACTCCATAAACGACTCTCTTATACGTGCTTTTAGGTTATACACGCGGTTAACGCATAACAGAAATTCGCGTTTCAGAAAATAAAAGCTCTCCTTCATTTCTAAACGGGATTTATCCGTTTTCGAGTGGTTTTCAGCTGGCCGCCGTGATTCTATAGTTTTATTCAATTCTCAAATAAATCGATTCTCGAAAATGTATATTTTCGATCGAAGATACTAATCCTTGAACGAACCTTGTAATGAGGATGCTGCTTTTTATGAACGTTTCTGAGTCTCTCAGCCTCTTCAACGAATGGTCGTTTTTCCCCGTCGCTGAGGATTCGCCAAAGTTTCCCTAGGGTTTTCGAGAGCTCAGCGTTATGGAGCTGTGGATACTGATCGGCCAGTCTTCTCCTAGCGGCCTGTGCCCAAACCATAAAAGCGTTCATCGGCCGTTTGACGTGAGCACTTCTCCGACCACCGGCCCTCGAAGTCACCGGTAAAAGGCTCCAATCGTACCCTGCGCCAATTTCGAAACGAAAAAAAAACCGTGAAAAATACGAATAACCAAATTCCGGAAGTTTACCTTCGCGATTTCCCGGATGTGTCGTTAGTGATAGTGTCACCGGAAGTTAACCTCTTTGGAAGGTTTGTTTAACCGGAAGCTCGACACTTGTCCCTGGATATTTCAGGTCCAAAGGAACGAGAGAGTGAAGAATAAAAGAAGAAAAAAAAAACAAAATTGAAGAAAAAGTGAATCCGAGAGAAGCTTTATCGCAGAAACCTCGGCGTGATAAAATTACAGCACCTGCTCCTATTTGTACTGGCGAGCCTTCTTTATCGCTCCACCAGCGTCCTTGTGACAGCCGCAGACTACGGTGGACTTGCTTCTCGTGGCCCTTTCGTCTTCTCACGTTTCCACGATTATTACAATTATTATAAATCATATATTATCAATTATACGTAGCAACACTAATAATAAAGCGTTTGCAATAAAAATCACGATATTGGAGAACTTTATAAAATGTCCGCTATCAATCCAGAATACAAAGGTGAGTTTAATTTAATTATATATATTTATAGATAAGATTTTATTACATATTTATTTCAGATGTTTCGTATTGGCTGTGACATCGCTCAATTTACTCACAGTGTTACACTTTTTTCCAGTTTTATATACATTTTTACTTCGACATATATAATAATAATCCTAAAGCTAATTCCTATTGGGTTCCCTTATGGTTACTCTGTCGTTTTCGCGTGATCACAGCTATTAATTTAGCATCTTTTAACCCTAGACACCTAACCTTCGTCGATTCGACGAGTACGCAACAAAATATTCGCTGTCTCTTTTCGACGCGTGTGGCGATGTAAAAGACTGAAAAGG
>JAPYZI010000931.1:0-38926 GCA_030523105.1 Ophioninae sp. A BG-2022a
TTTCATTGCTTCGTGTCGTGCTTTCGACGAAAATTCCGTGATATTCGTAATCAGCATAAAATTTCCGATCAAATAGACCCTTTTAAGAGTTCAAAAATAAAAAACAAACGAAAAAAAACGTAAGAAAAATAGTCTATAAAACGATTTTCGCATTCTCCCAGTCTAATTTTGCACTTTCGGCAAAAACTCGGGCATATTCGTAATCAGCAGAAAAATCCTGATTAGATACACCCTTTTAATAGTTTTAAAACGAAAAAAAAAAAATTCGACTGAACCAGCCACTTTTCCGAGAGTGTCCAGCGTGTTCGTAATTGCCTGAATACAATTTGATAAAAAATTCATTGTTTTTTCTGTTCGATAAATCCGAATTTTCGTTCCTTCAAAGCAATCTTGTTCCTCAGCCGAAAAAGATTTCTCATTACGTTCCCACTAAGCAACCAATCCTGATTTTCATTGCTCTTCGTGATATTTTGATACTACAACGGTTTACGAAATAGAATGTGGATACGATAAATCTCTCGTGCATGCTGTAGTCATTTTTAGCAGGAGGGTGGCTGTTTTACGAAAGCACAGTGTCGTCCTCTATATTCTCACCGGTACTAGCTACGATAAATCTCTTTTACACGAGGATGTGGTACATGAAGAACGTGCAGCTGCGGCTTTATATCGTCGCAAAAATTCCTGAAATCTCTCGCTGCTAACTTTTCGTGTGCATTATATCCACCCTATGGCCTGTCGACATAGACGAACGAGAAAAAGTAAGAAAAAGAACAAAAAAAAATAACGATAAATTCCTTGAAACATCCTTTTTCGTGTGGTTTCAGTCGTTGCTCGAAGATCGGGAAGAAATTTTGCCTTGTAATATGAACAAATGTAAACAGTTATAATTATCGAAGCAACGAATCGTATTATTGGGCAAAAATTTGGTCCAAATGAGTAAATCGTGAGGTCGAAAGTTTCGATCACTCTGTAATTATTTAATATTACAAACAGCTAATGAAATAATAAATTAACAATTAGAAATGTGAATTTTTCATTTGTAATAATAATGGAAATAATATTCGTCGGGAAATTCCCAATGTTTATTTTTATTTTGTGCAGTTCTTAAATGCCACTAATTTTTACCGCTAGCCGATGCGGCTTAATTCGTTTAAAATGACCTTGAGAATTATGGCATTCAAGGAAATACCAATAATCCTGGGATGGTGGGATCAAAATGCAACGCTAAAAACTTGAACTCAACGAGCGGACAGTTTTTGAGACAGTTCTAAAAAATTCCTTTTTTTTAACGATTCATAAAAAGTGTATGTCTTGTGACAATTCCCAATTTTTTTTTTCTCTCGAACAATGCCCAAAAATGTTTTATTTCGAAAAAAATCTGTTCCAACAAACCCAAACAACAAATATTCTGAATTTTTATATTTAATTAATAATAGTTCAAATGTCTTTTTCACTATTTTGTAAATTAATTGGCAAACTTCGACTAAACTGAAAAAATATTACAAATAACCGAAAAAAAATCTAAAATAATTTAATATTTTCAATGATTATTCTAACAAACGTAATAGCTGTAATTTTGAATAATTTCTCTAATTTTTGGGATCCATTCGGTAAGACCTGAAAGCTCCCGGACGATCTTCAGCCCCTCATTATCGTTAAGTTTCCGGCGAGTATCTGCGTGACCTGAAATATATTTGGTTACGTGGATCCAATGCTTTGGATAAAAAAAAATGTTCCTTGAACCTGCAAAGATTAAACGTCGTTTCTAAGGCGATCCTCGCATCTGGGACGGGCGTTAGGGAAGGAAGGGGTTGGTGGCTGGTTGAAAAACGAATGCAGTCGTAACGGCCTTGGCTTTCCACTCTCGTGAAAATTTCATCGGTTCGAGCGTATTCACCAGACCATGAATTTACGAGGGTGAGCTGTTAAAGGGAAACACCGTACGGAAAAAGGCTTTTTTTCACGAAGATATTCATGCTATAGTTGGGCGATATACAGTCGCAAGAGTGGGCGGGTAAGAATGCTCGAAGGAGAAACGGACTAACGGGTGAATACGTGGAACGAGCTCTGTCAACTACTCGACAATTTTCCGATTGAGCTGTATACAGCTGTATGCCCGATTTCGCTTTCAAACGACAACGAAAAGGTATACGAACTTAGCCTTCGAAAACCCTGATAGAAACTTTCCTTGAGTGCCTATTCCTGAGGAACTTCCAGTGGATTTTTTTCCGGAAGTGGAGAGAGGTCGATGTCGAAGGAAGTAAATGACAGTTTTGTCTAATTCCTGGATTGCGTCATTTTTATGAAGACTTTCGATTTGAGAGGTTGGAAAGAGGGCCATCAGAAGTGAAGGAGGGGGGAAGGTATGACGGAGAGAAAAAAGTTTGTAGTGTAAAAGTGAGCCTCGAGATGACGGGATTCTACTTTTTAGAGAGACCGGTTCGGGTGGCCACGTGTGTGAAGGCCCAATTGTATTTGTTGCTGAGTGTTGATCAATCCGAAGGTATTATCCGTTTAAGCAAAGCCTCGGATTTGCACTCTGTGAAAAGTGTCTGTGATGTAACGATGACGACAATGATGCTGGAATACCGTCGAAGCCGGTTATAAAAATCATGGATTTGTTATTACCGCACCTAATTTATTTCATTAATAATCATTGAGTCTCCGCATCAGTCAGTAATCATCAAAATACCTGATTCTAGCCAGATGTTTAAATTCTGAAGGTCACAGTGACATTCAGCAATTGACAAGTTTCTTACATGGCTAATCCGGCATTGGATCGTACACGACCTCAAAGCCTAGTGACACCTTCCATCCCGTCAACACGAAGGACACTTTGACCCTTTAGGATTGATCGGGAAGTGGAAGATTCGAATCTTCGATGCTCCCGCGAAATTGCATTCCACTGGATGTCTCTGTGAAATGATCGACGATCCGAGTTACCGGCATCCATGCCCGATAACTTCGTGAAATTCCAGTGCGACACCAGCTCTCTCTCTCTCTCTCTCTTTCTCTCTTTCCCGTTTAACGCCAACTTGCCATACGATCGTTCCGTGCCTTTCGACGAACACATCATGACCTCCGTGGATCACGAGAATAATACCGCAATGCTATTACAAAACCGCGATGCACCCACGATGACGGATTGCTCTTGCGCTCGTTTCGTGTTTCGCCTCGATATAAATTGTATTTATGGGAGGTAAAACTGGATGGAGGAGATGAGCGATCACTGCATACAGCCGAGCAACAATAACGTGAAAAGTCCTTGCCTATACTGAATTTTGAGATCACGGATGTCACTTTCAGTATTGTATCGTTTGTCATACTCGAATACCCTGCCGTATTCAATTCTCGTACAGCCAGGGTCCGCAGATGTCCTTCAGCAACAAAAAATAGAAACAAGACAGTGACAGTTTTACGGGAGCCGTCATTTTTGTTTTTTTTTTCTACCGGACCAGTCCAATCGGAAAAACTTTCCTACGGTGCTGACGCGCGCAAGCGATTTTCTATGTTTGCGTGGAATTTTGTGAACTCCGACGAAGTTGACAATGCCAAAAGTACGAGCTCAGAACGGGTGAGAATTTTCTATCCAGGAAATCTTGAAACTTTGGATATCCTAATAAACATCATATTTGGGACGTTGGAAACCTCAACGTTTTTGGCAAAAAGCGATACTCAATTCAAACAGAACTGGTGATTTTTCTCAAAGAGGAATATTGAAACTGGATAACTCGATCATAACTCATAACAACGACGTCCACACTTAGAACTTTATAAATTTTAACGACGTCCATACCTAAGACATTGGCAACCTTCCTAAAATCCACATCGGACTTTGGAGTCCTTAACGACTTCGGAAAGACAGGAAAATCAATGGCAACAGATCTGATGACGTTTTCCATATCCGAACCCTGATACATTTGAAAATCTCTGCCAAACATCCGATTTAGAAAATCAAAAAAGAGTTAGCGATCGAAAAGCTCATAACTGAGTCCAAAAAGTGTCGGAAACTTTCCATACAGACAGGAATGTTGGATTTCGCGTTACCTTTGTTTTTTGTTCGCTTCATTGGTCAATCACTGGTTACGTTTCTGGCGAGTTCACACGTTCCAATTATTTCGAAAGATTTTTCGTGTCCGTTTGCCATGTTCGATTGGATTGCTTTGCCAGCCATTTCGAGTAGACGTTATTTCGAGCTGGTTCATTGGGATGCCCTGTGATTTCCAAACAGAATTCAGAAACGCAACGATGGCGCGTATACGACTAAAAAAATACTCTACGGATGATCGAATTCCGTGTATGAATCTCTGTCGCGTTGTCAAAGATCATTCGCGGATCAGTCATTCCGGAAATAGAGGTCGAATGCACGCATGAACGGTGACTCAACGAGATAGAATGAAATTTGACGTGTCGGTGCCGTCAACCGAAAACACAAAACGTGAGAGTGAGAGGGAAAGGGAAAGAGACAGGGATCGAGAGAAGTGACTAAACGTCGAAAATTACGGACGAATGAATTCAATATCGCATATAATAAGTAAAGCTAACGCGCCAGGAAGCACTTCGCTGACATCCCAAATTATGGCGGAACACTGTTGAATTGGTATTAGATGGATGAACTGTAAGCCCCGATTTCATAAAATGTATGCGATCCCCCGACTCGGTAATTCGATAACCGTATACGTATCAGTTACGGCAATGATGATAATCGTATCAATTACCGCAATTATAATAATCCTATCAATTGCAGCGAAAATGATAACCCTATCAATGACGACGAAAATAGTAACTTTATCAATTATAGCGACAACGATAACCCTATCAATTACGACGGAAATGATAACTCTATTGACGACGGTAATAACATTATCAATCATCGAGTCATCAAATACAGTACGATCCGATTTGCCACCACCTCGATTTTTTTTCATTTCACTTCACTTTCTCCGTTTCAACGGAAGAAGTATTTTTCCTTCCTTATTTTTAAATAAAGAAAAATCTTTTATCTCCTTTTGATTTTTTATTCAAACAAAAATCGAAATTTTGGAATATTACGTTTTAATATCCGAAAAAATTCAACGTCATAAAAAGAAAAGGAAAAAACTTCCGTTCGTTTTCTGATCCCAGGCTTACGGAAACCCGCTGAGTCAGATTAGCTCGAGCCAGAGTAGACCGTGAGGAAAATCTTTATCACGTGAATATCTAATTGGAGGATTAGCCTGTTGTAAGAGTAAGATGATGGGATGGTGAAACCCAAGTGTTTTGTACACCGGTCTTTCTGAGCTTCGAACAAGAAAAACCTACATCGGTGCCATCTTAAGCCTGATCCTGATAGGATCACGCTGAAACGCTACTCGCCATACAAATACGATTTTCCTTCCAGCTCGAAGAATTTTTCATCTAAAATAGCTTAAATTCGTAAAAACGTGAAGAAACTTGAGGAATTTTTAACGTAACGAAAATACATTGATTATTATTGTATCCGATAAATAATAAAACAAAACGGTAGCAACATTTCAAAATATCAAATAGTCAAGATCCCAGATCGATGAAGTTAAAACTAAGTTTGAAATAAATAAAATTATTTAAAAATTATGATTTTTTCACTTTGAATTATTACTTAAATTGTCAAATAAACATTTGAGAATTTCAAAAAAGAGGTTGAAAGTGAAAAAGACCTGATAAACTTTGAGAGTTAGTTCGACCCCTCGAAGTCCTCGTTTTCTTTGCGATGTCATCAGCACAGACCAATCAATCGATTTCCTCGCGACAGCTAAACGCCCCCCCACCTTCTAAGGGCTTCTAGGCTCCAGCCCAGGTACTTCCGAGTAATCTTTGCGCCAATGAAAGTTGGGTGAGGGGTTAGAGCTCGAAGCTCTTCAACGATAATCGCATACGTGGTACGCAGGCGACTAGGGTGAGCGCCTAGACAGGAAAGTACGAGGCTTGAGGTGCCCTGAAAAATTCATTAGTCACACCATCGCGTCGAGGCCCGTGGTTACGAATTCATTAGACGGAAGAGCGAGTGTGGTAGGCCCTGATGGTACGGTTTGTCAGACTCCTAGCCAATGGCAAGTGGGGGCCTGTTATATCGCTTGGTAGAAGCAAACTCTGAGGATCCAACTCCAATATCCCTAGGTAGGTGATCCTCCAAGCCAAGGATAGGTAACGAGCACATGTGCATTTCTCCCCCGTGCTCTCTCAAATATTTATATATCCTTAAGAACGTTGAAACTCCATTTGCTGGCCGCAACATAACCTCCTCCCGTAACATGTCCTCCTACAGTACGGTTTCACTTACTACAGTCGACAATGCCTGTTTCACCGAACAAAAACACACACAAAAAGAAATTATCGCTACTTTTACCACCGTCAATGGTCGGAAACGTCATTTCTCATTAGCCAATGCCAGAGTTGTAATTTTCGAGTCAAACTTCGCAAAATTGTCGGATCATTGGTTAGCAGGGTAGACGAAGTTTGACTGTAGCCTGACACTCGAAATTCTCCATGAGCTTATACATAACCTCGCCCAGTAATTTAACCGTTATTATACAGGATGTAACGCAACCGAGGGAGACACCAAAATTGGAGAATGTTAGCTACTGTCATATTGATAACCGCATTGTTTCATCAAGTTCGCCCGATAGCAACACGGTTGTAAAACTCTGGTAAACTGTTGGTTCTAGGACGTGAGATGTTGCCATTTGAAAAAAAGGCGATTACGAACAAATCAATAATTGCATTTTCCTTTTTAAATACGCAAGTAGGGATTTATGTAAAAAGTTAGAATTCATTAGTCATTTACTTTAGTTACGGAATTAAGTTATAAAACGAATACGAAAATCATAAACCGTTGCTGCATGATGCGAGCTGTGCTGCTTAATTAATTAGTCGATTAATGAGTAATACAGAATCAATAAGGCATCAGAGTTTGATTAAATGAAGACAGTTCTTATCAGGTTTCTTAGCTCATCAATAAATCAGCTCTCATTCAGCTCGCCCTGCTTTTCACCTCCTTAATTGATTAATAATACTGCAATGCTTCACTGATTAATTAATTAACTATACGTCGCAGCTTACATGATGATATTCCAAGTTTCTTCGGAGACGGTTTTGCCTGACAGCTTTGGTGATTTATTGATTTCTACTAGGTGATAGACGAGACTAGAATCAAGAACCGCCGAGGCTAGTGCGACATCATTGCCATCAGGTTCACGAGAATAAGAAAGCTTAATCCTTCCTGCTTAACATGTTCAGCCGTCTTACGAACGTATCGTCCTGTTTGTCCTGGTAATACCACGGGCTTAAATAGCCATGACGAAATAAAGCTGACGAACAGCTCATCCACGAAGATGGAATTTGGGGCTTTTCCTGATGTTTGTACACGAGACTAAGTACACGTAACGAGAGTGGCAAAACGGTAGAACGAGGGACGTGGAACGGCTGTCGGGCCAACACGAAACCCCGTAACAGCTTGACTGACAAGGGTGGTCCACGAAAAGGGAAACGATACGTTCCATTAACCCCGAAGTGGGAACACGACTACCGAGTCAGGAGGATTCGCATTAAAATGACCGCCCCGTGGATTCTATGGAAAGAGGAACCGAGTCACGTTTTTCGGTACGGCAGGGTACAACTTGTTCGGACAGCACGGTCGTGGCTCCTAAACGCAACCGAGTCACGTCGAGGATTCACCGATTGTACGCTCGGGACTTTTACGAGTTTCGGCCCTTCCGCAAATCCATTTCTATCGGTAACCAGAAATCCCTGACCCCGAGGTTACTCCGAGTACGATTCATTGCCCTGGCTTCTTTCGAGTAATCGAATGTTGCTGGCGATTGAAAGATGTTCGAATGGCCCTTTTCGCAGAGCCTATTCAACACTTGGAATTGAAAGAGTCCGTCGTTTGATCAATCAATGGAAGTCCCTGTCAGAAGTAATCAGAAAGACACGATAACCTCCATCACAATTATCCGTAACGCTTTCGGAATTCAGCACTACCACCGATAGACTGTTGAAAAAGTTCTCGCTGTTTTTATTTTCGTAAAAATTCGTGAATCGGTTGAAAATATAATTTAAAAAAAAAAACATTTCGCGTGTTCAGCTAGTACGTCCACGAGTCTTCGTGACTTAATTTCAATTTTATGTTTTTTATCTTTTTCGATGCGCCAGAGTGGTTTTTATCTTTAACGTCGAAGTGACTATTTTTCAAGTTTTACCAGAAATTCGGGGTGCTTCGGCTCTATATACGTGTATATATATATATATATATATATATATATATATTTTAATAAAGTAATGCAGTAAAATTGGCTCCTGAGGGCCCGTACAAGGTTACCCGATTAAGGCCCTAATAAATTTAATGAAATTCTATATGGACTCGAGGAAAGCTTAAATTAAATAACCGCAGGTGATCTTCGGTGAACCCTTTCTATAACCTCAATCTTTTCGCCCTTTATATTATACGGAAGTTTTGAGCTTCGAAAGTATACGAATTGGAGAGGCGGAAGATCATTATATTCAGGTTTTATTCAGGCAATCGATTGCCTCTTATATTTCCATTCCTTTCAACCCTAAAACCTCCGTTCCTTTTCGTTTTCTCACGTTCTCTCTTTTCGGTCTCCTCCTCTTCCCAAGCTTCTTTCTCCGATCTTATCTAGTCCGCGGATGATGATAATCCTTGCGGGCGTCCATTGCTTGTAAAAGGACCTATAGCGGAAATGAAGGGGTGAGGCTGAACCGGGCGCAGTGATAGCGCCCAGACACCGCCTGTGAGCTATGCCACTGTCATTATCATACCTCGGGTGCCTGCTTCCGCATAATATTAGCCGCACGATTCGCCCAACAATTTACATTCTGCACCGACGAGGCAAAAGCTTTCCGCGTTACGGCATATGTATATAACCGGAGTGTGTGGCGTATCGCGCTCGCGATACGTGCCCCATCAGACGTATATTAGATCTGCCCGGGTTCACATTCTTCCGGAAAGTTTACAAATTGCCACCGATATTCGAATAATCCTCTAATAGCGATTCTTTTTTAACGACAAAAAACATCGAGAAATTGGAAAATAACAATCGTCGTTGCGTCCCACAGGGTTGTAACGTGTGAAAGTTCAATCTCATCGCAAACGAGAATGGCTTGATCAAACCTTCAGCCGCATTGATGAGGAAACCGTTTCCGGTCTTCCCTTCTATTTCATTCAGTTTTGGATATGTTCATCGAAATCTACGGGACACGTATTGGCTTTTTTTTTTCATCGGTGGAAAAACAGTTTTAAGGGGGCTCGTCCCAGTTTTTCTTCTTCGTAACGGAGCACCCGTCGAATCGACGATTGATAGGTATACCCATAAAAAATATGGTTTTCCCTTACCTTTATTTATATGTCATGTTTTTTTTTTTTGGTCTTTTTTTCATTTTTTTTCTTTCTGCCGTGCAATCCGAGAGAGTGTCGAGCTGCGGTACCGCTCGTACATGGCCGATCTATATTCCGAATCCACTGCGTGGATACGATCGTAAGCTGATCCTGTGAATGAGAACGGAAATTGGAGGAGTACCAGTATGCAAGCTTAAAGGGTATACATACATTGAGAGAGGGGGAGAGAACATTGAAAATTTATCGGCCCTTCGTGACGAGAAAGGCCAATCGAGTGATGAAGAATGTAACCCAAACGCATGTGGAAACAGTGACGCCACGATTTTTTTTTTTTTACATCTCCATTATTTTCGATTCTCCTTCGTATTCACTATCCACAAAAATAAATAAATATCGAGCATTAAAAAAAGGATCAACGATGGATTAAAAAATAATAGCAGTTGCCAAAGATTTTTATATAATTATAACAGTTGTGGCAAACCTAACAAAATTCGACCTATTTTTTGGAAAAATAAATTCCACAAAAATAATTAAATCAAATTGAGACCCATGAATTGAAGCTAAAAATTTACTAGTTACTGAGTTATATTTTACGATATTTTATCTAGATATTTTTAGGCTCTTTACAAAAAATGAATCATTTTAAACAGAGTCACTGTGCGTATTCAAATTAGACTTCTTTGAAAGCTGAACAAATTGCTGCCATGATTCCGGACGTTCTGAGTATCGGAAATAAAAAAACCAAACGTCATTTTAATCGTGAGACTCGAGGCTCTACTTGATACTAAAATAAAGTCAAAATTTCAAAAAATAATATTTTTTTACGCTTTAGAAAAAACAAATCAATGTTTCGTACTTTTTTCGGTGTCAATTTAGCTGGTAAAAAGAAAATGAACGAAGGAATCTTAATTATTTTGGTTCAACTTGTGCTCACATATGTATCAAAGATACTGTATAAATTTGAGCAGAATCAATTGACCAATTTTCGAGATATCGTGGTAGCAGTTTGAAAAAATCGTGTTTTGGAAAAAAAAGCTTTTGAAACGTTATTGTATATAATTCATAATTTAAAAAAAATGATTTCACCATCGTTTGGTCGAGCAGTTAATCGATTTATTTCACCCGTCCAATAATCGAATTTCGTATTAATGAACACTTGTTATTTTGGGTTGATAACTTCGTAACATGAAAATATTGAGCGTTCTATGTTTGGGCATTCGGACTCTCCCTCCTTTTCGCGATTTATCATTGGGATACGATCTATTTTCGCGAACGTCGTTCCTTTACCGTTAACCCACCGAAACGTTCTCGATTTCTCGGATTATTGCCGAATTCGTATGCATTAAGTGCAATGTGGAAATCGCTCGAGAGACATAAAATAACTCGAGGTTGGAGTGGATTTCGCGGAACCCGCGATCATTTCCGAATATCAATGTCCGCGATTCCCTCAATGTGCATTGGGGTCTCAGTTATTACCGGACTTCACGAGGTGGGTCATATTTAGCCAGCTAGACGAAAAGTCGTTTGGCATGTTACCTTTTCACTTTGGAAAATCCAATATCCTCTTTCCTTGATCATATAGGTTTCATTCCAGGAATTTCACTTAAGGGGATACGGCGAGCCATCAATTTACCTTTTTCTTATCCTTATTTGACAATCACATTTAATTGAATTATCACTAATAGAGATTCGTTTAACCATTTTCTGATATCGGATTTATTAATTCTTCGATCATTAAAATCCGATGAGAATACATGGCCAATAAATTAATAATTGCTCGTTTAATCGGTAATTTAATCAATATCTGGTAGGTAGATGATAAGAGTTCTATTGGCTGAAATAAGGATAAGAATATTCTTTTCCTCCAGTGATTTTCAGCTTCCAGTGAAAATTAAACAAAAATAATCTCTTTTCTTTTTAATTGGAACTCTAAAATGGAAACAATTTTAATTTTTTGTTTGTTCAAAGGAACATTGCGATCCATGGAATTGAGGCCGATTTCATTAATTTTTATTTTCGCCTTTCAGTTGGGTTTTCAGAAGTTCTCATATAAGGGTTGAAAGAGAGGAGAAATGATGATGATGACAGATTTTATTACGCCCCAGTTTTAACCATCGGACAAAATAAAACAACTATAATAAATTCATACAATTAAAATGTATACGAACGAAAAAAAAAAAATATAGAAAATTAGAGAATAATAAAAATAAAATAATTATAATACAATAATATAAAATATGATATTCGTAATCAGCTGAACATTTTCGATTGGATAAACCCTCTAAACTATTTCAGAATAAAAACAAAAGAAATTGCAAAATAAATAAATAACTATTTAATAAGAATTGAAAAATCAGTATTTAATGAAATCAGTATTTAATGAGGGGGTCCGGATATGCTCGGTAAAATTTCCAAAAAAAAAGATCGTTGAAGAATTATAAAATAAATAATAAATTACTTAATAGGAATGGAAAAATCAGTATTTAAGAATGAATGAAACAAAGAGAGAGCGGGGAGGGGATGCTCGGCGAAAGGGTCGATGATAAGCTTCGAGTGCGAATTTCAAGCCTCGTTCGTATCACCTCTAGAGCTCTTGAGGAAGAGGTTGTGGAACGACGCAAGCATGCCGCCGGGGCGGATGGTCGAGATATCGCGTTATCCAGGTAGCAATACTATATATGCGTGCTCAGAAATGCCTGCGCTGTTCCCTTTCATCCGTATCAGCATGTATAAAGAGCCGGTGGGCGGCGAAGCGTAGAAATATCGATCGTTACCGTATCAGCTTGTATTAATACTTGTCGCGCGATAATACCGCGACACTCTGTACAATTTACTCGAGTGGATATTGCGCGAATAATGAAGGGAACAAAACGGCCTGAAAAAATAAAAAGATGTTGCGTGCGTCTCGGGGGCACGCATTCGAATACGAAGCGTATGAACAACGTTGAATGAAAATTCAATTACTTATTTCGACCGAATTACAGGGCCCATTGTAAATATTTTAATAAAAAAGTTTTTTTTTTTTTTAATTAAGATTTTTTAATATATTGGTATTGGTATTTTTTTTATTATGATATTTAATATATTGGTATATGGTTAATTACTGGTATTGACGAAATTTATGATAATTTATTTGTTATAATTTCTAATAATTTAAATGTAATTTATAATTTTTTAAAATAAATTTATTGTAATTTATATATTATTATAATCTACTGGTATTGAGGAAAAAGGGATGGAACTTTACGATCAGTTCAATAAAAACAAAATTGAAATAATAAAAATTAATCAAAATTTACACAAAATTGAATAAATAATAATTAATTTATTTGGTCCTACCCAAAAATAAAAATAGAATGAAAATTTAAAAAAACATTCGTAATACAAACGACTAGTATGAAATTTGTCCTTCAGTTTTGTTTATTCAAACGTTATTTATTTATCATTTAATTATGTATTATTTGAGTTATTTATTATTTGTTATTTGAGCGTTAAGACATTTTTGTAAACTTTTACTATAACCCAACCCCTTAATAAGAAATAACACGCTGGAGTTTCGAGCTCGTCAAACGTATTTTCCGTTTAACGATGCAATTTTCTTCCTGGAATGTGTAATATTTTTGAAGTAACGGTTAAAAGAAAAAAAGAAAAACTTGTCCTCGATGAAAAACGAAGTTTATCCACGGGGTTGGTGGCAACCGAAGGAGTACGACGCGTCGTCGATACAATGGAATATTCATGTCGAATACTTGGCATAACTCGCCCTCTCTCTGGCACCGATAGGAATGCATGGCTTCCGATCGATCTATACGTCCTCGAAATTGCCACCGTCGAGTTTTCGAAACGCGTCACGTACGTCGACGTCACTCGCCTTTTCCGTCATTCAACGTATGACGCTGGTTATTCGTTCGCTCTCTGTGACGTAATTTTTTCTTTTTTATTTATTTTTTTGTTATTATTAGCTTTTTGTATTATTATTATTATTAGAACAGGGTTGGAAATCTAAGGGTTCAAAGTTAAAAAATTCGTGCAACTCGAAAACATTGACGATTAGCTTTAACCCCTTAAACTGTTTTTTTCGGCGATGAAAATGTTCGAATTGAAATAAGAAAAAAATAATGTTATTTTACAATAGTTGTCAAAAATAAAAAAAATATTTTTTAAGTTAATAATAAATACTGGATTAATATTAAAACGAACGTACTAAAGAAACTGTATCACAGTAAATTCTGAAATCGTGACATCACCATGATTTTTGATCGAACGATCGATTATATATAAATTCGAGAAAATTGTAACTCGTATTTCGATTTATTGCATCAGGTTTGTCTTTCTCTCTCTCTCTCTCTCTCTCTCTCCCTTACCTATTCCCACGATCTACCTACATCCAAACACATCCTCATTTATACAGAGATCCACTACCATCAATACGTGACAATGTCAATTTGTCGAGAAGCGTACGTCGCGCGCACATCCTGATTGCACTATGTTCGTTATTGTTTACGTTCAATTTGTCCCTGTGAATAGTGAAAACACTGGACATCCTGGGGGCCTCTGAATTGCGGAGAATGGGCGTGGAACGTTTTCCCCGTGGATTTAACGCGACCTGTGGCGACCCCGGTTAATTGATTAAAACGTCAAAACATCCTAAGATCCACTGAAACGAAACGAAAAGTATTTTCAAACGAGGAAAGTATCGACGAGTCATCGATTTCGCAAAATCGATCATTTTTTAAAAATCATAATATAAAAACTATGAAAATTTTCTTTTCATAATTTGTAAAAAAATCGGATTTTTTTTTGCTGTTTTTCTGTCATTTGTCTCATTTATTTATAGCGATTATTCTTTTCCCAAAAGTTTGGAATTTTGAGTATCTTGAGTTCTCTCAAATCGATCCAATTTACGGGACAAAATAAATTTTTTTTTTAACTCGCTGCCCACTGCTATTTTTTTTTCTCAAAAGGACTATATCTAAGCAATATCGAATTCAAATTTCACGGAAAAATATTGAAAATTTACGGAGTGAAGATTTTTTTTAACCATATAGTGCATTTTTCTCGTTTTCATCTATTTGTGATTTTTTTTTCATATTTCGCCATGTCACTTTTTATAAATAAATTTTTCTGTGTTATGTCAAAGGGTTGAAAATGAGCTTTGCCAATGTGAAGTAATAATCTCTTAATAAAAAACATTTTTTGCAATACTATCATTATTTATTTATTTATTTTTTCGAAATGAGCAACCTGACCCTCGTGGATGTTCGAAGCAGGGATTCTATTAAAAAAAAGGGCTGTCAGGGAATTCAATTATACGAGTAAAGTTACGTTTACTCGTTTCCTGTTGTTTTGTTTTTTTTTCTTTCTTTTTTTAATCACTTTCGCATCCTAACTTGACAGGTATTATTGTGGACGATTCGTGACGAACCTTTTCTGTCCCATGTGGATGAAAAAATAACCAAACTCGCCCCGGCCATTGCTGATGACGCACTAAAAATTTGGTGGCGAAAAAGTAATGGAAAAATATTTCAAAAAGATTACAAAAATGTCAGAGTGCAACAAAATGCTTATTATTATTTTTTTTAATAAAAAAGAAATCATGTTTTTATCAATTTTTCGTGTTACTAATTTTAACGTAATTAATTTTTTAATTAAAATAAAACTAAATTAATTTTATAGTTACAATTTAACGTACCAATTAAATTTGATTGACTAATTATAATTAACTTTTTCATTTGAACTTAATTAATGTTTCCAACATAATTAAGCGATACGTGGAAGAATCGATTTTTTTTCGAACTTTGAGATTAAGGTAGCCCCTTAAATGATAAATCGAAGCGAAATACGTAATCGCTGATTAGTATTTTTGACGATGCTGAAATTGCATCTTGATGACGAACTCCATGAGTCGCACTTCACCTCGAAAATGTACTAGCGGATTCGTTACGGCCATTGAAGCCAGCATATGTATGTCAAATAGCGTCGAGGGTTTGCATGCGACAATACTTGACCCACATGCCGAGGTCGGCCCTCTCATTACTCCAAACCCACCTAGGTCGTACCTCTACCCCCTTCTCCTTTGATATCTCATCCGTAGCTTGCTCCACTTACGCCGTTTCATACTGCCAAACCAACGTTTCTATTAATTTCATTTAGGCGGAAAAATGAATTGTAAAATTCATTTTAGTGCAAAAATGAATTGTAAATTTTTTTTCCGTGCAAAAATAAACTATTAATTTTATTTTCGTGCAAAAATAAATTGCAAATTTTATTTTAATGGAAAAATGAATTGCAAATTTCATTTTAGTGGGAAACAATTAAAGCTATTAAGCCCAAATTACGAAGTAATTCCATTTAAATTTTAATTCCAGTATAAGTAATTTAATTTCAATTTCAATGAACTGAAAAAAAATCTATTCAAGCGTACCGTGTCAAAATTTGTGACAAAAAAAATGTCACCACTAACTTAAATAGTAAAAAATTCAATAACAATTTCAATTTAGTAGAAAACTAACACGATTTTGAGAATTTTGTAAATTATGAGAAATCGTATTAACACCAAAAAAGAAAAATTCGAAAAGCATAATTTGTCTGCTCTTTGTTTCTCGTCAAGTCAAAAAGATCGAAAATTAAGATTGAAAAACGAATATAAATTTCGATACAAACCGATATCTAAACGAAAACCTAAACAAACCCAAACAAATCAATTCGAAGCTTTTGGCTTGAAAAAACGTGATAAACATTCCAGAGAAATTCTCGCAGGAAATAGAACAGAGGGTGAAAATTCAATTTTGTTTTTCATTTGCACTGCAATGACGGGGGAACGTTACGACATGAAAATATTAGGTGTATAGTAGAGAAATATTTTATTCGGTTGGAACGGAGAGTCGAATAAAAGATGTATCGTGGATATTCGTGACGTCAAACAATAGTCCTATTTTTCAAATCCGATATTTCAACGCGACGGAGCAATGGATCGCTGCTAGGGATTTTTCGATTCCACGAAGAAAGTTGCTCGTTGATTTTCTTGATACGCTCCTTTTCTTCGCACGAGTCAGCGATTCGAACCTGGAACGACGAGGAAATATGGAATGCACGGAAATTCAATATCCCCAACGAGTCAACTCTCTCAACGTCTATGGAAAAAGAGATTTTCTCGCGCAGTACACCATTCTCATGGGTTGCACGCTTCTCGTCGGATCAATATATATATAGCCATTATTATAATAATAAAATATATATCTATAATTATATTTATATCATTATTAATCGTTTAAAAATATTCATGAATTTTTCAATAATAATAACAACGATAATACACTTTTTTCAATCCGTTCGATAATTGGACAATAATAATGAATAATGAATAGTACAATAATTATAATCCATTATTATTATGCAATAATTCTTTATCAATTGCGCAATAATTGATTATTGGTCGTATAAAAAGTGTAATAAATTGTAATTATGAAACAAATCTTGATTAATTGAATAATAATTATAATCAATTGTAATTGTACAATAATTAATAATGAATCATATAATAATTGTAATAAATCATAATTGTACTATAATTAATGATTAATTGTATAAAAAATATATTAATCAATTTTATAACAACAATAACACGATTCGTACGTCAACAATTATTCAATAATTCTCCGGAACAATTTGGCATTCCGCGAAGTCAATGACCGTATCATTAAATCGCAGGGAACGCGAACGTCCCATTATTTTAATGAGACTGATGTTGCAATAGTCCATTGAGCAAACAGAGACTGTTGTTTCACCGGGAGTGCATTTCTGCGTCGTTCATGAGTGTATAACGAACCGATGATGACTTTAGCTCAAACCTCGAAAAGATCAAGAGGAACGATTCGTCCTATTTCTCAGCTGATGGTTCAACTTGGCCACGCAACGAAGTACAAGCTTAATCTGGCAGCCAGCAGAAAGCCGTAGATTCTAGAAGGATTTACGTTCCCTCGTTCGAGGGAGGTATCAGTGAGGCGTTTTAGGGGTTGGAATACGGAGTAAAAAAGAAGGGCGAACATGTATGGACCGAGAAACGGCGAGAAAGAAAAACTCGGTGGTGCTTACACGGAATGAGTGGGACCGGGAGGGGGAAGGGGAGGAAAAGAGAAAATCCGATCGAGAGGCGTCGCTGTGGGTCTTTGTGCGAGAGAATATAAATAAAATGGATCTTCGCGTCGAAAGGAAAAAGCCATTATCTTCGCAGAATGGGAAGAATAAGGGATGCCTCCTGGTTCTTGCATTCTTATATATATATATTCATACATAAGCACAGAAAATTATTTATTTCATTTTTATTAATTTATTTTATTTTATTTTATTTATTTTATTTATTTTATTCATTCTATTAATTTTATTTTTATTATTTCATTTTCATTAAATGTACAAATGTTGTTAAAAAACTAAACCGAACTATTATTTTTCTCGTAAAATATTAATTTATTTTGTATGCAGCATTATTACGAAAAAATTATAACTTCCGGATTGAAGCCTATTTCTCTGCAGATTGCCCAGTTGCAGTGTACAGAGAAAATACATTTTTTTAAATGGTTTGTTTTTTTTTTCTCTGATATCCGGGGCCCACTGATTTGCTGATTTATGGAAATACCCGTTTCCTCTCGGCGCGAGTATTGCCTGTTTAGCAATGCTTTCACGTGCCCAAACGTTTCGTGTACCGCTGTGATTTTACAATCGCGCGAAATCACGGGCTGCCAAAATTTTACGTACGTCACGTACGCCACATCATGCTCTCCGTACTTGCGATAACAAATATTTATACGTCGAGTAACCGTGATAAAATGATCGACAGTTTAAAAAAAATGTTCTTTTTCAATGATTTATTTATTTATTTATTTATTCACTGATTGATTCATTCATTTATCCATTAATTAATTTATTAATTCATTCATGCATTCATTGATTTATTTATTTATTCATTTTTTGTTAATTTTTATGGTTTTTCGTAAATTTTATTAATACGGTAATTAATTATATAAAAGTCCAATCAGACTCGTACGTTTTTTGCTCATATTTAAAGCTCGAAATTCCAAGTGCGCACACTTACCCCACACGAGTCCAAGGAGATTCGAGTGGAACAAAATAACGTTCAAAATTATGAAAACTTAACAAGAGCAATTACGAGTGATTGCCCAAAAATTTTTATTTCGCGTGTCCGTTAATTAACAGTTTTATTTAAGCTTCATTTTATTCGGATATTCTTTTTGTTTCGAATTTCATTTGTTTTATTTTTTTGCCTTTTTTCTTCCTTTTTTTTTGCTCACGAAAAGCAATTTCAGTAAATTTTATTCTTGCAGTACTGAATCGCTCTATGGATTAACAGTTACAGAACAATTTATCCCGTGCTACAACCTTTCATTGTAGCTCGTCGATTCTCTTCCATTTCCCTTCCTACCTCATTCGCTATAGCGCGCAGGCTTTAAAATAACGCTTCAACCCCTTTCCTCGGTTCGTGCGCTCGTTCAATACCCCATTCGTTCTCGATCTCTACCCGTCTCGCCTCGTTCCCATACATTTCGTAATTAACATGACATCTTTGCCCCCTTAAACTCGCAACATTTTTTTTTTTTTTTGGAGGAAGGTTTTAAGGGCTGTTTTGGAATTTTTTTTCCGGTGCTTGTTTATTTATTTTTAATTAATGGAAAATCGTACTATGAACAAACTTTCGTGAAAATTAAGTTTGCATCGCTTGAGTTGGGAAAAAAACATTTTTTTTTCCTATTTTTAACCTTAAAATAAAAAGCAAACTCGACAGAGTTGTTGCAACGTGCTAAGTGAAATTCAACTCCGCCATATATTAAGTTAAATATATTTTTTTAATTAATTAATTTTCTTGTTCGTTAATATTTTTTTATTAATAAATAATAATAACTCATCAGTTCTTTTTTAGCTTTTTGTGACTGTTCTTTAATACAGCAGACTCGCTTAATTTTCCTTTTCAAATTCGTGGGCCTAGTATTGAAAAACTTGAATAATTAATTATTATTTTTAATATTTTTATTTTATTTTAATACTGTATTTTAATAACACTTTAATATTATTTCGCACAATAATGAATATTGAAAAAATGGAGTCCTAATTATGTAAACTTGAGTTCCATTGCATAAAAATATTCCGTTACAATTGTGATTGTTCTTCGCTTCGTTGATCGAAACTCAAAATTCGAATATTACTAATTCAAATTTGAAAATTCAAAAGCGAATATGAAAAATGATTATTTTTCGTTTTTTTCACAAATAACAGAATTGAAATGCGTACGAAAAAATGGCTGGAAAAAAGTATCTTCTTTTTTTTGGCTAAAAATCGATAAAACAATTAATTGAAAAAAGAAAAAAAGAATTTGTTCGGCTATAGATTTTTCGGGTTCGAGAGCTCGAATCGTTTTCCCCTTCCGGTTGCAACCTTTCGTGTCTACGTTCACGATAATACAAAACATCGCGCACAATAGCCTGGATTTGGGCATTTGGGGAGATAAAAACGAGCCGATCGGCTAAAACAAATTGAGGTCCGATTCGCACCGGTCGCTTGTTACAATTCCATTCATTTTTAACCGACCGGGTGAGGTGCGTGTCCTTTCACACTTCAAAGTAACGCTCTTTCGAGCTTTCGTGTCTACCGTTTCAATATACAAAACCATACACTCCGATCGTGACGTATATTGAAAAAAAGCAACATTTTCAAAAAATTCGAGCTAATTAAACCTGAAACCGAGACAAAACGATACATGTATTTTTGGCAATTGAGCTAATTAAAAATAAAATATATACACGCTCAGTTTCAACAACGAAAATCATTTTTCCAACGTTTTTTTCAATCGCTTAATTAAAAAAAATGAAATCGATGATGTTGATAACTGATAAAAAGAAAATATTAAAGGTAAAACAGGAAACTAACCAGCTGTTGCTTTGAGCGAATTTTGAAAGCGAAAATTAAAAAAAAAAAGTTTTCCAAGTTCCAATATTAATTGTAATTTTCCTGTTCAATTTTATTCGCCGAAAGGGACGAGTATTTTTTAATTATTTTTCAGTGAACAAACCTCTAAAAAGAGGGTTGGACGATCGTTCGTTTTTTGGGTTAAAGAATGACGAAAAAAAAATTGGGAACATATTCCGGGTTCATAAAAACACGTGGTGATCGAATTGCCGTGTTTTGGGACGTGGGTGAACACATATGGAAAGTTCAATCCCGATTGTACAACAGGCGGCAAGACTTCCGTTTTACGACCTTCGGGCCATCTGGAACCTCGAAGCTAGACGATATATCGGTCCGCGTGTATACGTGTTAATGTATGTACCGAATTACTGTACAAGACTCGAAGAGAATCCAACCATGCGGTGCACTTGCAAACCCGTTAGCATAGTCCTTCCATGTTCAACGCTGTTTCCGGTCCTATTCGAATGTCCTATTTTTACTTTTTATTCAAACCCTGCAACCCTCGATACGCGTCTTTCCACTTTGCTTTCCAATTCCCCGCGTGTTCGTGACGCCTTGTCAATTTTTTACTCCGATTCATTTGGACAAAATCAGCGACCTTTTTCAACCCGAAATTCCCATTTTCTTAATTTTTCAATTTTTCTTAATGGCTAAATAAATCTATAAACAATCAACAGATACTAAAACGAGAGTCATTTTTTCAAATCAACAAATTAAGAATTTATTTTTGCTGAAAATTCAGTAAATTATTTTGTTATCGACAATCTTGTAATTTTAGTAACAAAATTGTTCAATTTCCTATAACTATTTTACAGTTAATTATTCCAGGATTATTAATATGATTTATTTTTATTTTATTATCGAAATTATTCTTTTTTTTTTTATCGTTGGTTCGCAACGGATTATCTGCGATATTAAACAATGATATAATTAATTTATCCAATTTGCGATTTATTATTTCGCAATTAATTATTTTCGCAATGTTGCTATCATAATTTATCATTTAATTATCAAAATAATTCGTTCCTCAATGTTTTCTTTGAAAATGGTTCGAGACCTTTCTTTTTTACTTGTAATCATTTTTTATTCGTCATATTTCCGTCTTTGAATAAATTTTTCGAAACTACGAACATTGAACAATTGACCTGATTAAAGATATTTTCTCTTTGACGTTCTAGACTGTATGTTTTCTTTTTAATTAAAAAATAATTACTCTCCGGGACCCTTCCGATTAATTCGATTGACGGATAAACATTTCGATGAAACATTGTTTTATTTTTCGTTGTTTTTATTTCCCGATTGTAGACGTAGTTCGCAGGTGTAGAGGAACAAAGGTGGAAAAGGAAAAAAAAAAGAAAAAAAAAAACAAACGCCGCTAGTCAAATCCTGTAGGAAGGACAAAGGGATGAAAAAAAAAAGAACGAACGTCAAGCGAACAAGGGGCGTCAGAGGTGGCGGAGGGGAGGGGGTATATAATAGAGATAAAAAAAAGTTTGTGGTGTAAAAGTGAGCCCCGAGATGAATGAAACAAATAGAATGAGTTCCGGCACTCGTTAATCCCGACAAAGCTTGACGAGATTCTACTTTTTAGAGAGACCGGTTTGGGTTGCCACGTGTGTGCATGCCCATTTGTATTTGTTGCTGGGCGTTCATCAATCCGAAGAGATTATCCGTTTAAGCAAAGCCTCGGATTTCCACTCAACGCTGGACGAGAAACTTTTCCGTGCGATGTAACGATGACGACAATGACGCTGGAATACCGTCTCCGTAAACATTTAAAAGTATTAGGTGTAGTAAAAATAAATCCATTATTTTTTGGTGCCAACCAATGACAAACGGAGTCAACCAATCACAAAAATGTGGGTAAAGTTTGTTCGGTACGAAACATCATTTTTCCAAGGCCATCTCGTGTAACGCGATCGGACTTGTACAACGCGAGATACAGATGGCTAAAGCCTGGTAGAAGAATCATGGATTACTTTTTACTAGCCATAATATAAACGCAGCTTCCAATTTGATTGGCTTTAAACTATTGGCGATACTATCCAATTATTATTATTATTCATAGTAATTTTATAATTAATTATCAAGAGTGTTTGGGTTTGTTTTCTCAATGTTCTAATCCCTCCACCCAAAAAAAACATTTTATAATTATGACAACGGGATGGAACGAAGTGGCAAGTGTTTTTTTTTTTTTTTTTTTTGGACAGTGTTGGTGTCCATTCGATGGTTTCTCCGCAATGCGACCACGTGGATGCACACCTGTTCCTACACACGTATCCGATCAATCGTGATCCATGAGGATTCCCTTTCGGGACACGTTCACGTACAACTGCCGATGGAACATTGGCCACTTTGGAGTCCCAACGTACGTTGGCTGCCAACGAATACCGGAATGTCTTCTAGTCCGTGTTGGCAATTGGTGACGGTATTGGTTATCGCAGTTACAACCAGCGTCAAACATTGTTATGCCACCGTTGCGTATCTCAGGGACCTCGGTCATACGCGGAGATATCCGCCTCGGGAAATTAGAGGATTCCCAATATCCATCGCGTACTCTACTTCCGCGAGTACTGGGGGTCGGGAAGAATGAGCTGCGCTATTAGGGTATTGGCACCTATGTGGTGATCCTGAAAATGCTTGCCTTCCTCAACTCCGGAATCTTCCACATCCACCATCCGGTGGCAAACGGATAACATATACTTATACTCTATCGAATTTATTAGTTAATAGAATATTTATAATTTTGTTGAGTTCGAAAATACAAAAATAATACGACTTATACAATAAATTACGATAAATATATAATATGGAGTATACAATAAATTATAATAAATATGCAATATAGAATAAATTACGATAAACAATAAAAATACGTATAACCATGTGAGTGCACACTTGCGCTGTTAACCATAAGTGCATACTGGGTGAATCTAACCCACGACGTTTTTCGAATTGTTATATTTCGGTAAGCCTGCATTTTTTAAATATTTTTTAATGCCGAGAAATTTTTTGTATTCAATGATCCAAATTTCTTAAACGAAAAAATGTATGGATCGAAACGACCCAGTAAGTGATGGTAACAAAGGTGTTTAATAATTATTATTAAAAATAAAGTACTAAAGCTAACCAAAGATAAACCAAAGCAAAACTAAAGCTAAACTGAATTTAAACTTTGCCAACTAAAGCTACTAAAATAGCAATCAGCTTGACTCGAGTGATCTTACCAACCGTCGTTTCAATAAAAAAAAACAGAATCCCTTCGATTAATATCTGCTTGAAACATCCGGTATTCCAGATTTTTCATAAAACAATACTAATCGCGAAATTGATCTTAAACATTTCCGCTTTTTCCATGGTTTTTTTTTATCCAATCGCAAAACATAAATACTTCCGTTAGAAAAATATCGATTCAATGGCCATTAGGATTGCAACTTCCACTGCTAGCTGATGGATGCGTTATTATTGTGGGAGCTCGTAAAACGTTGTGTTTTTTGGTGAACTATAACGGACGAGACGTTAGTTTTATCGATTCGTTAATGGACCCGATGGTAACTTGGGGATGGGAAGTGGGAAGGACAGCACAGAAACTGTCTAACTAGTCCAAGAGATAATTGAAATCCACGTAGCTCTCTTGGGGAGTGACCATTAATTACAGTCATAGATCACTCGAAATACGTTGTGACAAGCTACTCGACTTGCTAGCATAACCTTCTCCGATCTCCCTTCAACCTCCTGCCTCCCCCCGCCCCCACTCTCTCTCTCTCTCTCTCTCCTTTCTATCGAAACCAGAATTCTCCAACTCTCTTGTTGTCCCTGTCCAACGATCCAATCTACTCAGTACCAAACGATCAAGGGCTTGTCGAGGTGGCTGTGTAGTTTGTATCAATGCAACGAATGACGACATCGTGTTCTACAATCTGAGGGAACGTTTCCCCTAACTGTTACGCATTCAATAATCTCTCGAAGGTACACAAATCGCAAGGCTACTTCTTAATCACGATATGTCCACCAGTGACAGTGGTTTGTACCAGGCATGTTCGAGAAACAAATGAATTTTCAAACTTCCAGATTTGATTTTCGATTGTTTTTGTTTTTTGTTTTCGTCAAAGTTATTGCGGGAGGATAAGCCGCGCGAGAAAATTCCTCGGGGACAGACTCGGCTGGGAAAATCGATGAGTCGATAAAACGTAGAGATGAGAGGAGTGCGAGGGGAGGGGGGAGAAACTCCGTTCCATCAAATCACCGACTATCGAGTAAAAAAGAGGTTTTTAACGAAATTCTTTTATCTACGGGCTGGACAAGGGATATCGTACGTGTAGTCGATTCCAATGAAAGGCAGATTTGGTCAAGGACTAGGTCCAGTCCTGTGTGGCATCGATTGATTAAAACTCGGAGCCTTCGGAATTTCAATGACGAATACTCATCAGTTTCATTGTTTTTTCGTCTTTCTTCCAACGTAGTTTTCAAAGGTTAAATATTTTGCATCCGCCAGATCCTCCTCATCCCGATTTTACTTTGGGGAGCTTCTCTCCTTTGTCGTTAAAAACAAAAAAACGTTCGTTACGATTCCTTTAAGGGATGAAGTTTCTGTGACGCATGGGAAGTAAAAAATAACGTTTACTTTTTTTAGTTTAATTTCTAAGGAATTAATAAAACGATTGCATTAAAAATATTAATGCAATTAAATGAAATTTCGGTTGGAGAAAATTGTTTCTTTGACCGGAGATTTTATCGAAAAACTTTTTTGATTTATCGAAGAAAAAAATCGTACTTTTTCGATCTATGGAAGAAACTTGACATCACCATTGTTAATATGTATTTTAAAAAACAATGGGTACGAAAACAAAAAGGTCAATCTAGGATTAACCGCACTTGAAATTATTATTTTATTTTTATTTAATTTATTTAACATTTTCATGTACTATTTTTATTTATCACACATAAATTATTTAGTATTAATAAATTAATATTCACAAATATTTTATAATTATTAATATAATATTAATTTAATACTAATATTTATTTATTTATATTTTTTTTCTTCGTTTTGCAATACTTTTAACCCTCATAAAAACTCGTTATTCGCGTATGAGAAATTCGATCGCAAACTCGAATCGTCCCCTGGCTGACAATTGGCGTGGATGATGGTCGTTTGATCGTACCATCAAAGCTACCATCGAAAATGATTCTTGCGAAGAGTCACGTCCGATCAGAGTGCAGAGTTTTATCGAGGATGAAGTCTGTGTCTTTTCTCCAGAGAGAGAGAGAGAGAGAAAGAGAAATTGAATAATGGTGGCAAATCGAGCTTGGATCGCACCATTCCTTCCTCCCCAGTGAAAACGTTTCTTTGCTCGATTCGCACAACGTTCGACACATTTGTACGGAATCTCCCGAGATCCGTAGTAATTGGGAAAAGTTTCCCTCGGCGATCTCGTAGGATATCGACGACAGGCTCATCTCGCAAATTTCACACGCGGCAGTCGTTTCTGGAAGGGTTGGATAGCGAAAGAAAAAAAAAGAAGAAAAAGAGAAGAAAAACAAAATTTCGTAAAAAAGGAAAACGGAAAAAAAGTTCTGCTGGTGAAAAGTGGTGATTTTCAAGACGAAATCAAATTTGGAGATCGAACTTACCAATGGAAAGAACCGAACGAACAGCTGACGTAACTGAGAGACTACGAAGTCCAAATTCGTTAGGAGTCAAACCTCCGGGGGTGAAAATGAAAAGTCGTGGATTTTCACAACCCTCGTTTTTACCCCTTGACAATTATCACCAATTTTCGTTACTTACCGATCGTTTTATACCGAGAGAGAAAAATTTGAATTTCGAAACTTTCCTCGATTAAGATGAAATTTTGAACAGTTTCTTTTCAACATTTCAAAAAAAGTACTGGAATAATTTTTTTTGGTTTTTTAATGACGATAGTTTTCTAGATATCAAATTTTCAAAGTTATTTACCTTTTGTTTTAATTTTAGAGTGCTAAACAAATTCGAAATAATTCAAGTGCATCGAAACAAACCCAAACAATTAGTAGATTTCGAAACAATAAATTTAAAAAATTCGACGTTTCGAGAACTATCACTAGTACCCAAAAAACCTTTCGGGAATTTTCTTAAAACACTAAAATCAAAATCTGTGCAAAATTTCAGCTCGATCGAACAGCAAATTTTTTCAGAATCTTGCTCGAAATGTTATTAAATACGAAATTTCAAAAACTATCACGAGTCGGCAAAAATCCTTTGAAGGAATGTTTTTAAATATCAAAGAATAAAAAGTTCCGTACAAAATTTCACTACAAAAGCATACAAATTTTCTTCCCGAAAAAAAAAATAATAATTTTCAAACAAAAACCAAATTCAATATTACGAAAATGAGACATTCCAGGTCGAGTACTTTTCCAGTGAGAAAAGGAGCAATTCGTGGAGTGAATCGAATGGCCGATTGAATAACTGATCTCGATCAGGCATTTGTTTAATTTTATCGTCCGAAGATTGGCTGGCATTCTGACGTTAAAGGTATTTCGAAGTGTGAATTGCGATTGGGATCACCTTATATGGAGTCGTATTCGATGAGTGAAATTCCAATCGTTTCGGATGGCTCGATGAAACGTAATCAAAATAAATTGCCGTCCATAGAAATTTGCTTTACAGTTATGACACGAGTATTTTCATTAATAATTCATTCGTTGCAAAAGGTCGAAAAAAAAAGAAAAAAATTCTTATCTCAACTGCATATTCATTAGATCGAATACCAAAATAGCCTTAGAGGAGCAGAGGAAAGTTGGCGAGAGGCTACCATCGTCTACCACGTTGAGGAGCATTGGCCTGGAACGATGGTTGGATCGGTGCTTAGTCGCGCATTGGCTCGTACCCTAACTATTGGACGGGATGCTCCGCCATTGAATTTTCGTTGGTGATACTAACCGAACTAACGACCAACATCACAACGACGTTCCCCAACGATTTTGATGGAAATCACGTGTAAAGTTAAACCCTGGAAAACTATTATAGACGTTACTCTTTTTTTTGTTTTTCTCTTTGTTTTATCGACGAAAAAATCTCTTTTAGGGGGGTTCGATTCTTCTTTCGAAAGCTTCAGTGAAACGGAAACGATAATTCTTTTTTTTTTTTTGCCTTTTGTAATACGATCACAAAATTCACTTCGTGCTGTTACTGAATAAAAATTAAAAACAATGAATTGTCAAAATTAAAAAACAAAATGGACGAGTAGACATCTTTCAAAAAATAATAATAGACGAATAAATCTTGAATTTTTCATTGAATAATTGAACCACTGTGAACATATGGATTTATGGCGACGGAGAAGTGGATTTAAGTTTTCATTTTCCACACGGGACGTGTGGATCTATTTTTCATTGAGTCATTTGATAGTTACGAACTTATGGATTAATCACGGCGGTAGAGAGAGAATCAGGGACAGTTCTCAAGGGGACTAGGAAAATAATTAAGCCGCATGAAAATTAGGGTTTCACTGGATTTTTAAAACGATCGCGAAAACGTTGTCTTCTCAAGCCAACTTTCTATTCTCAGTACTCAAGGGAAGGTTTGCGGTACCTACTGTATGAACACCATTTTCTCAGAAAATTTGAGAACATTTTCTCCGTCTCTCTCTGCCTTCTTTGACATTTTTAAAAATTTGTATGATTATTATTGTTAATAGGAGAATTATTATTATGATTATTATTTCCTTATTATTATTCATATCATTTTTAATATTCTGCCCTAATTATTTTAATGATTAATTATTTATTATTCTGTTCTATTATTTTTATTTATTATACCACCATTATTATTATTATTTTAATTATCATTACATTATTATTTGGATAAATGATCATAGTAATTACTATAATTTTAATGACTCACCTCGTAATTATATTATTTCATTTTACATTATTTTTACATAATTTTATTCATATTAATTCTGTAGCCTTCATTACGGAATTGTTATCACGACCGTCGTTACAATTATCTTCATTGCTTTTATTTTAATTCTTCGCTTCGCGTTTCTTCATATTTCTGCATAATTTTTGCACGGCCCCAAACTTTTGCCACGACTTAATAAACACCATTTAAAAAAAAATGTTTCTCTCGTCCTCTGTCTCCCCCCCCCCCGTCACTTTCGTTTCTTCCACGCCCCATTTTATCCACTCGGTTTCATTCTCTATAGTTCGAGTTTGAACGGTCCAGGGTAAGCGGTAATCGATCGTTCGCAGTCTCTACAGAAGCGTCGTGGAATCTCGAGTTTTAATTGGTTAATACGAGGGGAGGTTTTCTTCCCGGGGCTTGTTTCCGGACTTACACGGTGAGTTCGAGTTTCAAGTTCGCGGTCTTCATTACCGTTAAACGACGAGGCTCGTACACCTTACTCGTTTATACCCTTACCGTTCGCGAATTGACGGAAAAGGTGGATTTAAGGGTGAAGGGAGGGGGGAAGATGCTATTTCTTTTATATTTTATTTTTTAATTTTTTGCTGCTTATTTTTTTTTTTTTTTTTTGTCATCAACTCGCGCAGCTTCAGGAATCGCAAAGCTGAAGAGAAAAAGCGATGTGCCAGTATCTCTGCGAGTTTACCCGAAGCTGCTAATTAAAACCCACGAGGCTTCGAGTGGACGAGGGTGCCCCGAGCAAAATTCATAATACCGCCGAGACGACGTCATTATCGACGCTAGGAAACGAAAAGAATCCGGGGAATAAAAATTCTTAAGGTCTGCATAGTCTTTCCTCTCGTGGGACTCCCCCCCCTCTCTCCGCATACCTCGAATATCTCGGTCAACCCCACCACGGAAATTGTCCCTCCGTCGTACTTCGTAAAATCTCCGGCGAGATTTTTAGATTTTTTTATTCACTGGTTTAAACGTTTTTTTTTTTAGCAAAGTTGAGCGAGAAGAAAAATGGCGATTCTTGATGAAGACGGGCAGAAAAAATGTTGGGATCGATGAGACGAATGTCTTATATAAAAATTCTTTGCACCAGAATTGGACGTCTGGTTTTTTTATGTTTGGGTTTGTTTGGGTTACACGCTTTTGCCAAACGGACTGTATTATTATTTTTATTTTATGATTTCAATTTATTTTTCATTCTCTCAAATTGTTTTTCAAAGCTCGAGAACTCGTTCCTTTTTTTTCTCTTTTTTAAAGTGTAGAAACGATTGCTACGATCGAATGTACATTAATTTTGAGTTTTACGAAATTTTGAATCCCGTCGAGTTTCTGTCAGTTACAAATTATATATTTTTTTAATAAGATAAAAACAAGTTATTTTATTCTCATGGTACTGGGAATAAACTAATAATGGCCTAGAGGAGAGTTGATTGGTTAATCTCGTTCCAGGTTGCACCAGTCTGCATTCTATATTTCTCTGTATATATTATATACCTTCCACTGTACGAAACTCATTCAAACACTATAATCCCCGAGCAAGACAAAATTGGAATTGGCCACAGTTTAATTTAAAATGTTTCAGTCACCGAGCCCGCAGAAAAATCTTTTAGTTTTTTTTAACTTGCTCCGATCTTTCTCTCTCTTTCTCTTTCTTTTTTTTTTTTTCATTCTTTCTCGTAACGAGTGAGTGAACGTTTTTCCGATAAACGAGTATCGGCGAAATCTCAACGAAGCTGCAAGGTCTTCTCGTCACTTCCCGGCGTAAAAAAAAAATATATATATGAATCATTAAATGACAGCCAGAATTGGATGATGTATCATGAATACCCTCATTAATGATAAAAATGTTCATTTTTTTAAATTTATAAATCGTAAAACTAAAAACGGTGTGAACGGTTAAAATTTCGTAAGATTGAAAATTGATAATTTATTACGTGCCCAGACTACTGAAAAAAGAATCGAGCCTTCAAGCTTGAAGAAAGTGAGATATTAAAAAGTATTATTAATAATTATTCAAGTAATATTAATTCGGGAAATAAATTTAATTACCTTCGTAATTATGTTCGAGTTAAAAATGATAAAAAAAAATGTATCTGCTATTGTTTAACATTAAGGGATGAAAAAAAATACTGCTGGGATAATCAATACACAAATAATTGAATAAATAAATAACTGAGATTATAAAATGCAAAAATGTCAAGCCAATGAAAACGACACGATGCCAATTTTCGTAGGCCTGAAAAATGGGAGAGAAAATATTCAAATATAAAAATAAAAATGATAAATTTATAAGTAAATTTATCATTGTAATTTATAAACTTAAAAAAAATAATAAATATTATTTCACAAAAATCTACAAATATTAAAAATAACATATATAAATATTATAAATCATGAAAATCAGTTTTCATTTTCACGTTCAGTTTCCACCGAAACAAAAAATTATTAATTCAGGTTTTTTACCAAAAAACCAAAATGTCGAATTTACAATTGATAATTTTTGAGAAACCAATTACGGTGGCCTTGCGAGACGGCCTCATATAACTCGATTCATGAAAAATCATTGCTCGTTTAATACGTAAGATGAAATAAATTCTACGAGAGTTCTCTATTTTCAGGGGTATCAAAGACGCTCCTCATTCCCGTACAGGATATGTTAAAAAGGCAATCGTACTTCTTTGCATAAAGTAGATCCTCGGGTATGTATTACTCGTCGGTATATAGGGTCGCTCGACTCTCGTTTTCCGAGTTTCAGACACCAACACGAAGATTGCTCGTGGGATCTTGGGATCGGGAAAAAATATATGACAGGCTACTCTTCTCGTTTACTCGTGATGGCATTCTGCCTTTGGTGCAATTCATGATTCAAAAGCATTTTTGTAATAGACCGTCTGGGGCATCCCCGGACATTCCCATTTTGAATTTATCTGGTTTTCTTGAGGGATTCGTTATCATTTCATTCATAACCTTCATTTATCTCCATCAACTCTAACATTTATTTTAAATACGTTCGTGTATGAATGATCCTTCTATTTTTAAAATCACGAAATCTCACGTTTCGTTGAAAAATCATTCGTCAATGTTTGGGGTTTCGGAGCTGCAGTTAATCCTAAAAAATCGATAAAAGCTAAACTGTTACACATGAAATTACAAATTATCTAACAAATTATTTAATCATTTTTACTTCTATTATTATTTAATTTATTTTATTTTAATTTTTTATCTTCGGTTCACGAAGCACATTTAAACAATTTTTTTTAATTTACTATCTTCGAGGCAATACACATGTACATGATAATTTTTCAACAAAGCAGAGTTTTCTTATAAAACAATTAAAACTCATTCGCAAATGAGTCTCATTCCAAATCGATTTCTCACTATTCACCTTAAATAGCCACTCGTAAACTGAGACAATTAATTAGTTACATATATATGTATCTATTATTATTAAAAATAAATAATAATTCAGGGTTTGATCCGAGAACCATACATGCTAATATCAATCGACTCAGGATTTCACCCCCAACCCCTAACGAATAACGTTCCATCGTGAGACACCCTGTATATCGTATATTAAATTGGACACGCGAATGAATCGCTCGACAGAAAAATCCTTGGAACAGGTACGAAAAGTTTCGTCGATGTTCCCGGTGGAGTTTTTGAAGACGCGACGGTACCGGTTACATTTGTAACCTTACCGTATCACCGATTGTTCACCATTCGGCCGTTTCTCCGAGCAGTATGCTTGAGGCTATTTACCACCACCAGCGTTCCATCTTTCATCCCTTATCGCTCGGGTATAAAACTTCTCGTCCTGACAACTCGACACCTCGAGTATCCATTGTTCGAGGCTGGCGAGCGCATGCGCTTATCAATTTTTTTTTTACCTATATTTTTACTTGATCGATTAATTAATTTTTTAAAAACAATTCTCGTATTTGCTCACATATCGATGTCCAATATTGACGGGTGGCCACCGAGTGTACGGATGGAGTACGTAATACGCGTTTCGGAATACTGATGCTTGACCAACTGCAACCGACACTGGTCCATACGTTACAGAAACGTTTACGAACCTGCGTGTACGATGGGATTGCTCCAGGCGAGTGTCTGCACACACCAAACGCACCGCCGGATTGCTCATGTTGCCAGAATATCAAATACCACGCCAAATACTAACCCCTTGTTCCGGGCGATCCGTACTTCATCCGAAGATTAAACAGACTTTAAAATACACTTTAAATACAGATATTGATATTGGGCATACAGAACCAGTTAAAACGGACTATCAAGTCACTAATGCGTTTGGAATATACTGAAATTTCGAATTTCAGCGAATCTTACAATTCGGTATATCTGTACTCGTATCGAGGTGCGTAGCATTGAAGGTACGAATACCTGCACGACGCAACGTCTGCCTGGAATACGCGGAGGCTCGGTTCATCGCTGTATTCCACCCAAACGCGCACGGTATACAGGGCGACCGATAATTCGATCTGTTCCTTAATAGAGGTCATTCTGGGGTCAATTATATCAAATTGAGCATCATAAAGGAGAACTATACATGAAGCATTGACTGGGGATGGCTGTACGATTTTGCCAATATTTCAGACTTTGTACTAACAATAAATAATTATTTTTTAAAATGCTACTCTGAATATTTATTCAGAGTAGTCCGAGCTACTCTGAAATTTATTCGATCGATTTTTTCCAAAGTTAATAAATGAGTAAAACATAAAAATTAAAATGAAAATTTGCACAATTACAGGAATAAAAGATCGGCCATTGAAATTTTTGTATTTTTAAGTTTATGCAAATGTCGAGAATGCATTTTTTTTAGTATTATCGTTTATTCGTTATTTTTCAAAAAAGTATCGATTTACAATTCAGAGTTGAGTCTTTTTTTAGGATTATTCGTTTTATTTGTTTTGTTTAAGGTGACAAGTCTGAAGATTTATGCAAAATCGTAAAACAATCGTAACTCCGTAAATAGTCAATTTCAATCACCACTCGAAGGGTCTAAACTTGACTAAAATGATGTTTAATGTGTCTAGAATGACCATTTTGAAGGAACTGGTCAAATTACCGGTCACCCTGTATATTTGGTGGATGTATATTCCAACTGGTATACTAGCCATCACATCGGGTAGAGTGGATGCGCCGGGGCTCGGTAGACCGTCCAACATGCGGCGATGCATCAAGGACTCTTCCATCCCTCTCTATCCGTGTGTCTCTACCCCGCACCCCGCAATCCCTCCTTCTCACCCTTTCCGGTAATTTATGGCCGAGTGGTTAACCTCCTAGCGGAGAAGATCTGAAAGTCAGATCGCGATGGCGAAGCGCCACCAGGATGCCTCGGCTAGGATTGAGAAGCTCCTCGGTTTTCCTAGGAAATGTTTCCGGCGAGTCAATAAGGCCGCCTCAGGACAGGGGCCGTGTTCATTGGGGGGGCCATAGCCATTGAGAGAGTCTTAGCCATTGGAGGGCATTAGCCATTGGAGGGCCTTATTCATTGGGGGCCTTAGCAATTGGGGGGCCTTCGCCACTGGAGGCCCTTAGGCATTGGGGGCCTTAGCCATTGGAGGGCCTTAGTCATTGAGTGTCCTCAATTATTGGGGGCCTTAGCCATTGGAGGCTCTTAGGCATTGGGGGCCTTAGCCATTGGAGGGCCTTAGCAATTGGGGGGCCTTAGCCACTGGAGGCTCTTTGGCATTGGGGGCCTTAGCCATTGGAGGGCCTTTGCGATCGGGGGGCCTTAGTCATTGGAGGGTCTTAGCCATTGATTCAAGTAATTCGATGAGAAGACAGCCGTTCGTCTTTCAATTTGACATTGTCCGGTGAAATTTGGTGAAATTCCGAAGAGCCGTTTAGGAAATCCGTGGGTATCCCGACTCGGTCGGTACGGCGATCTTCGACTGCCTCTCTTTTCGGAAAACCCGTTGTGCCGAAGGCGAACGAACAAGAGGGTAGTCAATTTGCGAGCGAACGGTATTGATGAACCATCGTATTGTGTCAGTACACGAGAACTGGACTATCTGGGCTTTGGCGTACGTGATACCAGAGAGGGAACATCGGAGCGGACAGTGGCCGAACATCGAGAAGATGATGTTAAACCTAGGACCCTGTATACTATCTGCGCGAAACAAAGACCCCACACGGGGTTTACGCACGCCCCCAGTACTTCGAATCAACACCGCTAACGAACCGTTTGTCGCGGATAGTTTATTTTTCATTGGAACTCTGAAAAACTGAAGAACGGTATAGAATATTTGAGAAAAGAGTAATAAACGTAATTCAATGATTGGCGAACGTAGAGACGATGAAGATAAATTTCAAAATTCGATATCGCGAAAACTATAGCTAGTAGCCAAAAATCCTTTCGGTAGTTCTTTCACAATGTTAAAAGAAACGTTTGGGAAAATTTTCGACTTGATCGGGGGAAGGGCAGTTTTGGAACTCCATTCAATATTTACATCAAAGGTTTACCCCGTGGTTGCTCAACCCTCGTACTTCCATGCCGAATAAAGTACCCTCACGTTGAAGCATCCGGAAACGAAAATAGCTGAGGCGAGCCATCATTGAATCCGGCTAAAGGGCGACAAAAGAATCCCCGGTGTACAACGGCCAATCGAGATACCTGAAAACGGTGGAATTCTCGTGTGCCCGTTGGTTGGAGTAAAGAGACTCAAAGCTTACGGACGTATAAACCGGCGGAAAGAATTTTCGAATCAGCGCTGGTTTGCCCGTCTGTAAAGAAAAGAAAAAAATAACAAAGAAAAGACAAGGAAACCACACCGAACTCTTGGTTACAAAGGGGGACGTTGCGATGTACGTTAATGGGAGAAGAGCTTACCTTTGAGTCACGATAAAAGTAAATTTCCGAGGGGCTCGTTAGGAGTTCGTTTAAGGCTTAAAGGTACCTGCGCCAACCTGAGCGTTGTCTCGGACTGTTACTAGAAAAGAAGTCCAGTGGGCCCTAAGAGGCGGACCATCATTGCGTCTCATCATCTTTGCTCTCTCATCTCCTTTTCTTTTAACGTCATTCTCACTGCCTACCCATGTCATAAGGAACAACCCACGCCCAAGAACTTCCTTAATATTTTATTAAGCCCGACAAAGACGAGTGCAATTACTCTTTTTTTTTCTTTCCTCCCTCCCTTTCTCGTGAAATCCCCGAGTCGTTTTTTTTCTACGTTGTCAAAGGAAAAGCCTGTGTCGAAGCTTATTTATCAACCTTATCAAAGACTCGAAACACAAGGCTTATTTAATTCGCTACTTTGTAGTCTCGGATCAACCTGCTATTCGAATGTTACCCGCGCACCACCAAGAGAATTCAATTTTGTCGCCATTTTTTTTTCGCTTCGATGTTTAACGCTTCAAGATTACGGATATTTTATCCTCATATACGAAAAATAGGAACCGTTATTCATTTTTTAAATTGACAATTCTTCGGCAAACCCAAACGAACCCAGAATTCACCAATTTTTTCCACCACCTCCTAGAGTGTACCCCTTCATCTAGACCAACGAAGCTACCGACGAATCCGTCTCCGGAGGTTCTCATGGTTAGCTTCAACACGTGAATTCCGAGATTCAAAATGTTCCCACCAGAATGTCCCTATACGGGTGACAGGAGCACAGTCATCAGGATTCGAATACATATTTCAAATTGGAATACGATCTCGTGGATAAACGAGCAGTCGTGATGATCACGGATATCCATTGTTTGTCGAAAGAGAGAGAGTGAGAGAGAAAGAGGCAGAGAATGGATCAAATCTCGTGGATGAGAGGGTGAGAAAAATATGCGCCCGACGTAATCACAGTTTCCCGGCCGACGAAGCGGATGAAAAATTCTGCTGACAAGGCCTGATGGCTGTCGGAAACAGGTTTCATAACCCCGTCTATCCCTGATCTCCCCTTAGTCTCTATACATGTACAAACACGTACAATCCGCAGCTTTTGTCGCTTATCAAAGCCGGTTGATCGTATAAATCCAACGGCGTGCCTAAAATACCGTCCGATCCCCGAAATAACGTAAGCTGCATTCCTGCGTACGTACCAGTATGGGAAGAGGCTTCCTATAAGTTACGTATGACAACCACTGGACGGTAGTGGGGGTACCGACCTGAAATATCACCAAATATAGTCCGAAACACGTGAACACGCGAAAACGGAACTTCGAGGATATGAAACGTGGAATAAAACGTAAACTACTACGAATCGACGTACAAGAGGCAGTCCTTTATCGCGGAAGCCCGATCTGAAATTCGGGAATGCGAACCCCTTGACAACCGGTAAGAGTATGGAATGTTAAAGTGCACACGAGAGGGATGAAAATAAAGGTGAAGATTTAAGGCAGAGGGAACTGAGGGGAAAGCATGGAATATGATGAAGAACGATGCTAGCTAAGAGGGGTGTCTGGAGTGGAACGAAAGGGGTTTAAGGGGGTGGGGAGACAGAGAATTTGCAGCAACGCTTGCCTACCGGTGAAATTTCATATCTCACCCTGACAGTAAGCATTGCAGCCGGCTTTTTCAACGCTTTCGTACGGACGCATCAACAATTTAGGGTAAAGAAGCTCTCACTTTATTTACGCGCAATATCAGCCTCGGATAAAGAGACGTTTCACGGAAACGAAAATTTCGGCTGTGAGTGACGGACGACCGGAAGAATCGTTCTTGCAGGCATTTTTTGTTGTTGGATTTTTACTAATTTTTATTTCGAAGAGTTTCGAGGTTTTTATCTTTTACGACGATCTTCAAGTTTCCTATCCCGAATGACTGTATAAAATAAATCAAACGTTTTCAGTCACTGCAGCAATTAAGTTCTTCCGTCATCGGAAGTCGAACAAGTTCTTTTGAAAATGAAACCTAAATAAACGGGACTGAAATAATGGGCGTCTGACGATCTCGTAACACTCGAACAGACGGATGGAGCATTCGAGAAAATGAAGTCCGGGAAGTCGCGACGGAAGGGAGGGACAAACTTTCCACGGCGATTCCCTCATTTCATTTTTACAGATATTCTCATACGCCTTTCGAGTCCTCGTTCAATTCGAAAAGTGAACGGGAGCGACGGAGAAAAGTCTCTTGCGCGGTTAGATTTTCGTGCCCGTACAACTCGGTGGAATGATGGTTCACCGTGCAAAAGTCACTTTGATGCACGACCATACGTAACAAAGTTACTGTCTCTCTCTTCTTCTCTCTCTGCTTCTTCCTCTTTTCCTATCTCTCACTCCACTTTCTCCCTCTCTAGTTTTTCGTTTTTACTTTATTTTTAGTTTATTTTCAATTTGTGAGTTAATTCATCTTCAGTCAATTTTCGTGTCAAGACTGAATATTATTTGTACATTTTAGCGATATTTTTTTTTTGTTACTTTAAGTTATATTTCATTCTTCTAGTTATTTTCGGTTAAATTTGCGTTTTTTGGTATTATTGTTATATTATTATTTAGTTATTATTTTGTCAAATCTTGTAACTTTATTTTGTTTAACATTTTGTTTTATCTTAAATAACGGAAAGTTTTTTACTAATATAAAAATAATAAAATCTATCATCATCTCTCTTTCTCTCTCTCTCTATGGAACTCTCCCATCCTTCACCGGATCTTTTACGTGAAAAGGATCGTACGCTGGTGTAGCACACAGGCGATCCCATCCAAAAGCCCATTCGTGCATGGTACCTTCTGAGGAATGCCAACCACGAGGACTCTCCAGCCAGCGTTTTCCCTCCCTTTCAAGAATATCGAATCGCTTCTCTACTTTCCAAAGAGGTAACTCTCATCGACCTGTATTTTCTTACGTTCCTCCACTCTTTCCTGGAAACTTTCTCGTCCGGTAGGAATATCAAACTTTGCCAACGTTTCCTCTCTTCAAGCCCAAGGATATTATTACGTTGTCAACGGGTCGAAAAAAAGAAAAATAACCAGAAGAAACATCCACTGAACAAAAAATACGAGCAAGATTCATCGGCCCGAGAGAAAATTCAGCTTTTGATGTCCGTCGCTCTATTAATCGTATTTCCAAATCAATTTTCCGCAATCTACCAAAATGTCCGTTTCGTAAGCTGAATTTATATACGCGGAACACCGCGGATTATCCGTATTACTCTTGAATATAAATAAGATGTGAAAATACTACACAAATATTTTCCGGGTTAAATCGCATGGAAACATTGATGAACATTTGCGATACTTGCGAAGATTTGCTCTATTTTTATGCAGAAATCTATTTTTATGAAGAAACAGCGGAGAAATTCGTTTTAGGAATTTTTCACATAAATGTACCACCAGAACTCAAAATCTTATCGACCATCAAGAAAATTCAGTTAAACGATTTTCACACTAGCGGCGCAGTGATTCACATTCTCCGTTTTTACCGACCTCCGCTTGCATCGTTCCGAAAAATCAATATACTTTTTGACTTGGCACTTGTCACTTGTTCACTTCCCTAATTCGTAACCTACGATAGCTACCGTAATCTGCAGCAGGGAAAAATGTCCAAAAAGTATTCTAGAATGGGTTTTTCCCGTTTTCCCAGTCTAATTTTGTACTTTCGTCAAAAACTCGGGCAGATTCGTAATCAGCGGAAAATTTCCGATCAAATACACTCTTTTAAAAGGTTAAAAACGGAAAAAAAATTTTTTCGACCTCCCCCGGCCAGTTTCCCGGAA
>JAPYZI010000932.1:0-38906 GCA_030523105.1 Ophioninae sp. A BG-2022a
TTTATAGGTCCCTTACGATGTAATTTGATCCCCTGAACACGAATCTACCATTGATTTCCCCAAAAACCCAAAATTTCTATGAAAAAATCGTAAAAAACATCTTAAAACACATTTTTCTTTGCTTCGTTCCATGCTTTCGACAAATATTTTATGATATTCGTAATCAGCATAAAATTTCCGATCAAATATACTCTTTTAAAAGTTCAAAAACGGAAAACAAACGAAAAAAAACGTCAGAAAAATAGCCTACAGAAGGTTTTTCGCGTTTTCCCAGTCTAATTTTCCACTTTCGGCAAAAACTCGGGCATATTCGTAATCAGCGGAAAATTTCCGATCAAATATACCCTCGATCAGATCAATGGTATCGAAACTTTAGTCCTATATTGATTAGATCGATAGATCGATAGTGCAATTTCGAGGGTACAATTCAGATCGTTTAGCCCATAGACGTTTTTCGATTATGCGTCGTCTACCGACTGTTGTATTTTATTCGTGATTTGTGTAGAGTCGCGCTGGCATAGGAATAATCGTGATTGGATGCTGTCGAAAGTGCCGTTTCGTAATCCCTATCCGATACCGGATGTCTCGACCGAGGGCTTTTGGATACCGCCGGGACCGGTACTCGGTGGCAAAGTTACCATCACCGACCGTCGTTGGTACACGAAACTCGACCCTCACGAACGTCTTTTTGCTCATCATACTCTCAATAGCATACGAAAGGATCAGCGTCTCGTTAGAACAAAAGTAAACCTACATTTTTTCGTATTTTTTACATTTTACAAAATCTTCGTGAACTGAAATAATTTGTTTTTTTTTTTTAATATTCGCTTCTTGCATTTATTATTTAAAAGGCTCCGGACGACGCGCTCGATTTTGCTCTCACCTCAGTCTATGTGCACAATGAGGATACTCTCGTACCGAAAATGTACGTCAGCATGCAACCCGAAACATTGGGCCACGATACTTGGCGAGTACTCCGTAATCAACTCAAGGTAAGATCTGCGAACTTGAAATTCTTTCATTGCAACCCAAAAAAAATTTATCTCTTTTTTACGTTTTCTATTTTGTCTTTTTCTACGAATCAAAGCTACGAAAATCAAGCAAGAATTTAGTTTCGAATTCCGATTTATTTGGGAACTAAATCCACGAAATGTTATTTTGTTGATTGAAGAAAACAGAAATGAAAAAAGAACAGAAATAGTTTTTGCGTTCGAACGATGCAATTTTCAACCCCATGATTTATGCATGTTTTTCATTCAATATATTATTGATCTCGTGCTGTTTTTTTCTTACTTTTATTTACTTACAAACCCGCGTTACTAGCCCCAAAAACATCGCTACAAAAAAAAAGTGAATTTTTAGACATCTTCGCCCGAATTTGGGATTCCAACTAGCGTTGAACAAAATGGAGGATCCGAATGGGAGATCGAAACGAAAGTGCACGGTGAAGTTTCCAAAATTGCGCCGGGAGTTAAAATTGCTAAAACGGCAACGAGAGCAAAAACGTCGGCGAGAGCTAAAACGGCAGCTGTCGTTAGAACAGGGACAAAAACTAAAACGCCAGCTGGTACTAAATCAGTTGTCGCTTCTAAAACTCCAGTTCGCACGAAAGTTGCGGTAGGGTCTAAAGTGGCGACCGAGTTTCAAATGACATCCAGAGCGGCGTCAGCGCCCGCTGGATCTCTTCGCGCAACCAGAACGAGAGAAGTTCATCAGTATGCCGATGGAGCTCGCCATATTGGACTTCCCGAAAGAATCGAAAGGATTCATCCGAGCAGCCTCAAATTAGCGATCGAAGGACCCCACTCGGATCAAACGAAAGCCGGATACAGTCGAAAAGAGGATGGCACTGTTTACGGCATATGAAAATATTCCATTCGTTATTTTCATTGTCGTCATTTTTACAAGGATACGATTGAAGCACGCTTTATTTCTTAGTTTCTATATTTAGAATATATATATATATATATCTATCTATTCCTTTATCTACCGACTCCGTACGTGAATTAATTGTACAATTGATTTCTGAACACTGTCATTTGGATAAAAAAAAAAAAAAAAGAAAAAGGTTTTGCTTTTTATTTACCAGCGACCCTTGAATTCCCTCGCTGAATGGAAATCGAATGGAAAATGAATTTTCCAATAGAATGAAAAACGCGTTGAGAATTCTCTTCGAGTACTGATTAACCTTCGATCAATAAGAGTTTTTAAACATTTTTTATTTCAGTGTTAATTGGTTAAAAAAAATCTTTCGAACCGCTGTAAAAAGGTGCGAAGTGATAATTCGTCATTAGAATTCAAATAGCCACAGTAGCTCAAACCTATTCTTATAACGAAATAAATAACGTAATATTTTATCGATCTGCAAAGCTGTTTCACACTGTGGCAATTTATAACTTTTTTATTCGATAGATCAGCCGCGATCTGTTCAATGGATTATGGCACATTAACGTATCTCTCCCTTGCTTGCTCTTCGTATTAGCTATTCCCTATCCCCTTCTCTCTTTCTCTCTCTCTCAAATAAAGGTTATCGAGAGTAACTGATGCAACCAGCACCAACTGCAATTGTTACACCTGGCTAAACTCACGTCACGTATAATTAACGAGAGATGTAAATCGAAGCTAACGTATATCCGAGTCCAGAATCCTGTCAACAAACGTGCGGCGAGATGCAAGCGAAAGAGAGATAGGGAGTGAGAGAGAAAGAGAGAGAGAGAGAGAAAGATCTATTGAATTATCGGCTGGTGCCTGGCCAAGTGCACAGTCGGAGAGTGTGGCATCGAGCGATACCCGCTCGTGGATCCGTTCATCCAGCAATGTTATATCTGATCTTGTTGACAAATTGGCCTGGACGATGTTATCTGACGATTGGGAACGGAGCCCCGAGAGCATACAGAACTCCCCGGCACTCCCGATACGTTCGATGATACACCAACGAAGAAGGGTGATCATCATCGTCGGGGAACATGTCCCGGGAGTCCTTTGGGATGAGATCCGAACCGATAATTCGCCACGTACCACGAGAAAGAAACCCGCTGACTCAGTAAACGCCGTCCATTAAGAAAGAGAATATCGTATCGGTTTCCTACAGTTTCCCGTCTACCATTTCTAAGCCCTTTTTCTAACTATGACTGAATCAGAATTCACTAATCATTTCAACAAAAAATATCAATCACCAAACGATATAACATTTATTGTATCAAGTATCGAATACCAAAGAAAACATTGCTTTTAAGGTGCGACATTGAATGTCCACGTGATCAAATTTCCCGAAACCTTCATTTATATCGATTACAATATTGATTTAATTAATCACGTATTAAACAGCGTTGAATTTGAAGATCTCGCGAGGTCAAATCAGCACCCGTCGCAAAATTGCAACGGAGTAAAAATCTGAAATCGTAAAAAGTATATATATATATATATATATACATGTAAATACAGTTTTGTCGCAGCGAGGCCTACGGAAAACGTCCCATTATCCTGTAATCCGTGTTTGTAATAAACCAGCACCGTGCCACGTCAGAACGTACACGAGTATTGAGACACACTGATGCATACGTGCATCTATGAGCACGTACAAAACAGCGACCCCCCTTGAACCACCCGGGAGGAAGAGCCGTCACTGTCGCATATGCTCCTCATGGAATATCATTTATGTCTTCGCACCCTACAATCCGTAACTGTATATATCTCAAAGTGACAATCAAAAGGGCGTATTTCCGGAATAATTCGAGAGTGGCGAGGCTCTTATATATTTTAATACATTTACGCATGTACGTTTGGGGTGAACTCACTCTTCTTTACTTCTTTCATCCAACGCCACCCCCTCCCCTGCGCCCTCTGTGGAAAAATATCGTCGCACCCTAGCCGGCGTTCCATCCTCGCACCCCCTTAATCCCCCCATGATTGCGCGGGGCGTCAGACGCAAACTCCGCCATCTCAGTCACGAATCTTCGCTCCACTTTTTTTTTTTTCACCCTCCACGACCCCTTTTGCACAATTCTTTTTCCCTTCACGCGTGGACGTATGTATAATATTGTTAGTTAGATTTGCAAATTTGTTCTCGGGTTTTTTCTAGACGAAGTATCTGCGAAGATTTTTGACATCGTACTCGATCTCGGACAAGTCGTTAGAAATTATAGGTCAAAATTGCTCGTTGCTGAAAAGACGCAGGATTTTAATTTTTTGCCCTCGGACTCAAAAATTAGAAATGAAAAATAAAATTTGTAAAATAAAAAGCAATTGACCATTAAAATGAATCATGAAAATTCAAAATTCGAAATATAATACTTCAAACTTGAAAAATAATACTTCAAACTTGAAAAATAATACTTCAAACTCGAAATATAATATTTCAATTTTTGGATTACTGGGTTTAAAAAAAAACGTTTTATAAAAGTCAATTTGCAATTTTGCCAGGAAACGGGGGGGATTGATACGAGTCAAATGACGGAGGGGGAAAGTAGGAGTTGACGAAGACGTCGACGACGGCGATGAAGAAGAAGGTGAATTCTCTTTCGCGGTGGGTAACAAGCTTCGAGCCAATTACTTGGCCGACCGATTTTATTTGTATTTAATTCTTATTTAATTTACTTTTTACGATCGCCGGCGCTTTCGAGCGGCCTAGCTCTTGGTGGCGTTAACGAAATCGAGCCAGATTTCTTCGTCTCAGTCCAGATATGTACGAGCTATCTGTTCTATACACACGTATACAAACTCACATATATACGTGACAGAGAAAGCTCCGAGAGAGAAATAAGCCCCGTCACTTTAACCCGATTAAACGAGGCCGCGAGTGAGATGCAGGAAAATTGGATCCACGGATAACGACCGAGCGAATTAGCAAATGGCTCGTGCGTCGTTTGCCTTTCTCGAAATCTGGCTCATCAGCATATTATAATTCCAGGAGTCTTCCAAACGCTCGAACGAAACAAGATTACGAAAAATGTTCCATTGCAGTATCATTGTTTCATTTCATAGGTATATCGTAATTAATCTGTTACCAAATAGATATTCCAAAATTCGTGGAATTTTTAAACAATTTTCAGAGTGATTATTCTTTATTGAAAAATAATGAATGAATTATTTTAGATTTTTTTCATTCAATAATTGAGTAGTTATAAACTTTATTTAAATAATAATTGACAAGTTTATTAATTTTATAATTACTGAAATGAAGTTTATAACTAATCAATTATTATTTAATCAACTACTTAATTATTATTCAAAGAAAGTTTATAACTACTCAATTATTCAGTGAAAAAATCGTAAATAAATCACTCTTTATTTATTTTCGAAATTGTACTAAATTTTTCGTGACTCCGTGTGTTCCCACCCCATTAAAATCCGCGAATCCGTCGTGGAATACGCGTGAAAACGTTTATTTGCATTCGAAGATAGTACCGGAAGCGACGAAACGTATAAAAGAATAGGGGGTTTTGATCGGTTTCGTCCTTTTCCCATTTCGTCCGAAATATACGAGAATATTTCCGCGTCCCTGGGTTAGAGTTCCGTTGGCATTGACAACGACGAAATGACTCGGGGCGTCGGAGAAAATTTCTGATTCCCGGACGTATATATTTCGTACTGTATCGCGACGCAACGCGAGCAGAACAAAATGGAAAAAAAAAGGAAAAAAATAACGTCGGGTACGACGCCGCGGTCTTTTTTCTTCCCGATGGAAAAAAGAGAGGAAAGAGAGAGAGAGAGAAAACTGTGAAGGGAAATACTGGGGAGGGAAAGGGCGACAAGGCTCGTAGAGAAAAGACGCGTTGATCCCTATGGGATGAAGTTGCTATTCCACTGAACTTGTTACGTTATATTTATCAGTGCGGAGCAGCATGCGACCGAACGTTCACTCGGAGGGCTTTCCTTTTCCAGTCCCGCGGCTCTCGACGAAGAGATGCTCCCGTGCTCCCACCATTTCGCGTCGGTGCACTCTCTATTTACTGTACATCCGAGGGTTGTGGCTCTGGAGTTACGACCTCCGTTTTTCGCGTCCACAAATAACAGCCAACATTCCTGATCGTCATTAGCCACCATCAGAATTAATCACAGCTTCGACATTCTAAAACGTTTTATCACTTTTTCAAAATATTTTCAATGAATAAATTGATCGGGATGTAAACGTTGAAAGGATGCAATAATTTTTCAAACTTTCGTTCATTTTCACGACGAATTCCAAGAGAGGAACAAACTGGAAGAAAGTTTAACAGAGTTTTTTCACAGATTGGAAATTTCTAGAATTATTAACGAAATTGAAGTCCGCAACTTTGCAGCGCAACGAAAATGATCATTTTTCAAATGTTCTATTTTTGTTTTTTTTTTCGCTGATATCGCAAATAGAAAATCTCAATAATTATTCGAATCTTTATTGTAATAATCTAGATTTCAAATATGAAGGAAAATCTTTTGCAACATTATGGAATTGATCAAATAAAAAAAATGAGTAAACAAAAATGTCATTGCGTCGCATCGATGCGAATTTCAAGTCCATAAATTTATCAGATCTTGAAAACCTTGGTGTTGAAATATTCGTAGCGTCGCTCCAAAAAAAACGAAGGCAATTGCGATTATGATAAAAAGTGAAAAGACGAAGGAGTTAACGGTGCGAAAAAAATTGGATAGCACGATGAAAGAGACACGAGCGAATTCCAGAAGTGGCCTTGGTACTACTGAAACGTCGATTCGTTTTAACGCGCCACTTGTGTTTGTTTGGGTTTGATCAAACACATTTTGCATTGGCGACGTTTAAAGTATTTTTTTAATAGGCTTGTATTCAATATTTGTTCGATTCGTCAGTGTTCCCATTGCGAACAGTCACGATCGGTATATATACCGGACGAAGCTGCGACCACTGATCAATCGCGATCCATTCCGTTGAATTTTGGAGTCTCGATACGAAAAACGAAAATATCAGAGGGAAAGATGAGAGCTGCGTTAGCTTTGATAACATTGGCGATTACTGGTATCGTCGTTCAATCAACTTGGGCGTATCCAGTTGAAAAACATTTTGGAGAAACTTCGGGTGACCATGATCATCACCGAAAACTAAAAATCGTTCGAAGAGGCATCGACCCAATGGAAGAGTACCTCGATCCAGTATTCCCGGATCGCGAGAATTATTGGAATCTACCGGGAATCGGCGTCGACGAAGATCGTGACAGATTTTACGAGCAGAACCAATTTGGATTCGAAAGCAACGAGGAATATTGGAATCAACCGGAAATGGACAATAATAACGACCGGTATGAATTTTCCGAAGAAATGATTGATGCCTACTGAACTTCAGCGTCATTCAAATCCTACGACGCAACGGAATCGTTTATTCGGGAGTTTCAAAGATGTTTCGATTTTTGGCAATTGTTTGGAAATAAATTTGAATATTTGATTACGATTTGAAAATTCGAATAAATGATTTATTACCTGACCCAAATTCTGATTCAATTAATTTATTGAATTATTGAATTATTGAATTATTAAATTATTATTATTATTGTTAATTGAATGATTAAATATCGAGGCAATTGGAATATTTGACAAATACGAAAATGATGGACGTGAACTTTTCAATGAAGCTAAAAGACTTTCCGTCGTAGACTCGATCCGTTAAAAAAACGTTCCGCCTTCCCACAGGCGAACAATACGTTCGCACGCCCGTGATTTAATTCGAGTGTTTGCCTACGACACTTTTCGAAGTTATTTTAAAACAAACCGCCGCTCTTCGTCGAGTGGGCACCCGTCGCAAAATCTTTTGCGATTGTGAAAGAGGACACGAGAATGCGAAATGAAAAAAAAGGGGGTGGGGAGGGGGTGGAACTGAAGGGTGTCGCAGGGAAAGGGATGGGGAAAAGAGCGTGAGAGAATGGACAGACATTATTTATCTTTCAATTGTGAATTTAAATTGAAGTGCGCAGGAACAGTTGAGGAGTTGTTGTTTTATTTTTTCTTTTTCAACCCTTTGTAGGGAAAAATGGGGGAGGATGATTTTTCGGTTTGCAGCTCGCAAAATCATAAATCCTTATCGATCTCATTATTTTGAGATATCGATTAAATATTTTCGAATAATAAAAACGGGTCAAGGAGGGTTGTTTTAAACAGGAGCGAAGAGGGTAGTTTTCAACGATTTATATTTCCGTCCGGGGCGTTAATGACGTTTCGAACGACTCGGCATCCGGACGCTTGACTCGGGGTGATTAAAATGTAATTTTCAATCGGAAATGAACGTGACTCCGGTGGATTTGATAAAAAAATCAACTTCCGGAATCGAAGTTAATACTTTTTTTTTTCATTCCTGGAGGGTATCAGGACTCGTTAATTAGGCTCATCTAATTATAACAAAATGCACGAGGTCCGATGTCACGCTCGATTCCGGGCGTGCCAGGAAGGAAACTCCGGGGATCAAAATGCAACCCTCCAGAGCTCGAGAAAGAACGGAGATTAGCGTCGAGGGCTCTCGACTGTACCGTCGCTCCTTTCCCCCCCTCTATTCTCCTTCTTCCTACGAACATCACTTAAAATAACACGGGATCCTTTTCTTTCTCTCTCTCTCTCGCTCTCGTTCTCCAAGCTCCTTCATCCCCGTGGCAAAAGATTTTCCGTCTTTCAAATTTACAGATCCGCCGAAGTATTTTTGGTAAACGCGACTCTAATCCCTGTTTGCTGCTCCGATAATCCACCAGAAATTTGTATTTCTATTTTGATTGAGCTTCCGCTCGTGGAAAACAGTTCACTAATACTCGACAACTGCTGCGGGAGATCGTTGAATAAATCTCATTTTTTTTATGGCCTATTTAAACAAAAAAATTTCTTCACAAAAAAAAATGTGCAAACGTTGACTCGTGAAAAAATGTAACATGGCGTTCGACATTGGGATAAAGATTGCATTGTTGGAATTTTAGAATTTTTTTTTTTGCATTATTTATAAATTCTGAATTGTTTGAATATTTTTAATCGTCAAAAAACTATTATTAAATAAAAATAATAAATAAAAAATTGAAATAATGCAACTTCTTATTTTATTTTATGAATAAATAAAAAAATTATATTTCACGAGTTATAAATATTGAATAAATAATAAATTTCGAAGCATTTCCGAATGTTGAAAATTCGAAACCCCAAAAAATATTTTAAAAAACCTCGCGAACTTTCAATTATTTAATTAAATAAAAAGAATATTTTTTAATAATCCTACATCGATTAATCCTGAAATTCGTTGTATATGGAGAAGAATTTGGACACGTCGAGATCCGATACGAATTCTCCGATCCGCTCAGCCGTGAAATTTCACTCGGATATCGCTCCCGTCCCATACGTCACAATTACGAAGGGAACGCGTTACGCACAAATTTGACGAACGTTTGACGTTCGGTGAGGGAACTAGACGGAACGCATGCTTGGGCGTTGCCTGACGATTGCCCGCTTCGTTGAATGCGAAATGTTCCTGCCAACCAAAGTCCTCATCGCTGCATCAGGGCAAACTAAAAGATCTCCCACGTGACGTACAAAAAAAAAATAATTAATAATATTCAATCGCAAAAATTCTCTTTGTTAACGATTTCTTTATTTGCGGATTAAAAATAATACATTCAAGGAGAGTTGGTATTTGCACTTAAAAATATATTAATTCCCTATCAAAATGTTTTTTTCCCGTTAAATATATTAATAATAAAATAAGCTTTAATAACAATATTTGAATAGCAACGAAACATTATAAATAAATCAATTAATACGTCCAAATAAAATTCAATTCATTATACCCAAATAATAAAAATAATAAAATAATAAAAATAATCAATTTAATTTAAATAAAATTTGCATTATTGCAAATTGCGTTTTCCCAATTAAGACCGATTACAATTAGGAAAGAGATATGGTAAGGGCAGCTGATATTGGGTTTATTAATAGTAAATGAAAAAACGAACGTGGAATGTTTTTTTTTTTTTTTTCATTCGCAAGGCGAGTGGGGAAAGCGTTCACAGCGGTATTATATATCAACTGATATTACGCAGAAGGAATAACGTCGAAAATTGGGAATGGTGAACGCGATCATAAAGACGCGACTGTCGGAAACTGCCATCAGACACATAATCATTTCTCGTATTTGCGTGGCCTATAGAACTCACGGAGTCGTGCACGAGCGAAAAATGAAAAAGATAGGAGCGGACCGTTTGCTCGTCTCGTCGTCTGAACACTCAAAAAAAAAAAAGAAAAAAGAAAAAAAACGTATACGCGTACGATAAGGTTTTATGGCCCGCCAGTCACGGGTCCTCTCTGCGGAGTCCGGGCCGTGCCCTCGGATCTTCATCGCGTTCTTCTACGGTCCCCTGCGACGCGCGCACTCCACTCGCGATTTTACCTAACGAGGACCCATTTCCAATTTCACCAAATTATCATTTATTTACTTCCACACATGGATCTCACGTTTTATTCAACAATCGTAACAATCGTCGCAATATTAATGTTGATATTGTTAATATAATACTGTTAATATAATAATCAATTATTAATAATAACAATCGTAACATAAACAACAAGAAAAATTGTTGTAATATCAATAACATTTTATATTATTCATTAATAGCAAATTTGAGAAATCATGATCAATAAATTATATTATTAATAATAAACTAAGTAAATAATTGATTCTTATTACTGATAATAAATTATTAATATTATTGTGTATTATGTAAAATCATAATTATTAAAAAATAAACATGATTATTAATTTAATTTTTGGAAGGATTAAATAAATGAATTGAGGATTATAATAATTGTTAAACTAATTGTTATTTCGATCGTTTTATTTATTAATGATAAATTTAAGAAGTATCAATTAATTGTTTGATGATAATAGTGATGAAATGAAAAATTCATTTGCACTCGTATGGTAAAATTCTTTCAGGTTTTCGGAATATTACCGGAACGACATCCCAGTTATTTTCTAGTTCATAAATTTTTTTATCAGACCCTCGTGGGTCTGATAAAAAAAAATCCTAATTTGCGTGAATTTCAATAAAATTGAGATAAAAGTGTTTTCATTGAAAGGCGCACTCGCGCATAATCTTTCGTAAAAGCACGTGACTGATAAAAAAAAGACGATCTTGTTTTTTACCAAATCCCATTAGCAATCAATCCTCGTCTCTGTTGACAAAGATCGCGGGAAGTGGAAAAATCATAAAATTCAATTAATTACGAAAGTGATTCGGCAATTATTTTATCTCGCGTTTGGGTTTCGAGTTTCGAGTGTGTAACCGAAATAAAACGGAACGATTATCCACGCCCACGCTTGGGCAAACCCAAACAATTTTTCGTGGTACTCAAGATTGGGAAAACCCAAACAAACCCAAACAATTCTACGAAGGGCTCTCGAGTTTTTGATTCTAGTTCACAAAGAATTGGAATCCTCGCGAGGACAATGAAAATGATAAAGCCCAAAAAAGTGCCGCGAAAATGGCATTGATTATAGGGAATTATAATTCCCTATAATCGATTGTTATAAAGAAATATGATTTCAATGTTTGACAACCGAAAAATTGGACATTGCATGCCAACAACATGCAACGTCAAATCTCTTCCTGTTTCTATCCCTTTCCACGGATTTCCAAATTTTCCAATTGAATTTTCCAACTGGTCGGAAATCGGGATTTCCCTATAATCGTTTATTATATTTTCAAGCGTTTTAGAAAAGTGTTTGTTCTTTCAAACGATTTTTTCGTTTCTGTAATCGTATCGCGATTGCAATCGCTCGTACGCTTTTCCTTTCGCGTATATATTTATTAGAATTAATCTCCCGAGGAAACTCCTCCACGCACACATGCAGCATTTATCAGCCATAAAAATGCTTATCGCCTCGTGGGTTTATATCCTTAATCCGTATTATCCAGCTGCATGTACGTCGATTTTCTCCCCCCCCCCTCCCCCCTCTCTTTCTCTCTCTTCGTCTCTCGATCGTCTCTCGTTGGATAACGAGAAGGTGAGAGTGATGGCTGCCGAGTCCTTGGTGAGACTGGGCGAAGAGCTGAGGTATGTCTGTACCATAAACTCATCATTCAATCCTAACTACCTATTTTACCTTTCTCGAAAAATCCATGAGTGAAAATATTTATTCTCAACGAAATTAAAAATTCAAACTCGCGTTTAACTCCAAAATGCATTTCATTAAACTTGATTTCATTCTTCAAAAAGTCATTCTAGGTAACAGCAAGAAAATTAGGCTTTGCATTGTACCAATTATTATTATTATTATTATTATTATTAATGATTAATTAGCAACCAACTTTAATATTATTATTATTATTATTATTACGCAATAACTCATTACTAATCGTTAATTATATTTTATTGTGTTATTAATTATCGTAATTAATTCATAATTCAATAATAAATGATTACTTACTCGAATATACTGTCTAAAAAAAAAAAGAAAAAATCGTCGTGCTTTTGAAACATTATTCGCTCGAATGTTCAAAGCCCAAAAACATACCGGAAGTTAATTTTTTTGTTCCGGCATCGTAGATTTTATTCTTTGATCGTAAGGCATCCAGAAATTCGAGTCACTGCGAAAAGCGAGTAAAAGAAAAATAAATAAATAAAAATGATGTAATTCATCGAAATGTAAATTTATGGAAAGCTCTTGTTTTCTCCACTTTCTCTGGAGCATCATAGCAACACCTCGAGACATTTGCCGTGTTGGCTCGCGAAATAAAGAACTCCACGGAAACGCGTACGTATTTCGATTATTTCTCCCTCCCGATTCCTCCGAGGGTTATTTCGCTCGGAAAATTCGCGCAGCCCCGAAACAACTCCTCATACCGTAGCGCCACGAGCGCACGCACAATTGATCTGTCAAGACACGAAAATGTGTATCGTTTGTACGCGCGTGCGTACTCGCTCACCGGATTCTCCAGGCAAGTCAAAACGGCCGGGGATTTTCGATGAAACAGCGGAGGAATTCTTCGATGCGAATAACGGAGAAGAAACTAAGCGTTTACGTGCCGGTCGTTCCATACGGGATCAGCCAGCATCAACTTACACAAATTTCTTGACGAAATCGCTTACCTCAACCGAAAAACAAAAGAATTGAAAAATTGCCATTCAGCAAATTAAAATTCACACGTTGCAACGGGAATTTACATTAATAATAAAAGCTTAGTGGAATAAAAATATTTAAAAATATATATGTTCGTAAAAGACTCGTACACATTTTATTTATTATGTAAATAATATAAAACTCCATTGCATAAATAAATATATGTATATATATATAATAAATTAGAGTAATTGATTATGTATTTATTATTATTATAAATATTTTTATTCAAGGCTTGTATAAAAATAGAAAAGTATATATAAAAATGAAAAAAAAAATGAAAAAATAAATAAATAAACGAGTGGGAAAAATTCATTTGGCATGAAATAGTCCATACGTTGACGGGTGTTTATGTATAGAACGTAAATACCTGGGAAATAGCTATAACGTTGTAACGCGGAGTAGAGACTTCTTTGTGATTGAAAATTGATGGACTGGAATCACAGAGGGGTCCCGGGAAATTGGAGGAGTACCGACTGTCTGACGGTTTTCCTCCTCCGGCGAAAGGAGCTCGGGGAGCTCGGGCAGAACCGAGAGCAGATCTTACCCGTTGGAGCTCTCGGAGTCTCATTTATCAAAAAACACGCGAAAGGGCGGTCCGCGAGGCGCATATACAGTATTATTCCTGGTAACGCCTATACAGGTATAGAAGGAAAAAAAAGTGCGTCTCACATGAGGGGTGGTTTGACGCGCCGTCGGGTATACCGAAAGGAAAATATATACACGTGAAAAGGATTTTTCTCGACTCAGCGTTTCTCACTTTACACCACACATAAATATCCTTTATGCCACGCTTTATATCCTTTTTTTTTCTTTTTTAAATTTAGCATGTTTATTTTACAACCGTAATGATGAATGAATTTATTGTTGGGCTTGTGGAAAGTAGACGGGGGTAAAAAGACTGCCTACAAAATAATTGGGGTGACAATGTTTTATTATTATTTTTTTTTGTTATTTGCATTAGTGAATCGCAATAATAATTAATGAGATCCAAATTGATAATTCGAAAACGAGTTTGTTACTTCCGCTCTTAATTCTCATTGAAGATCATCGCGAAAGTATCCGAAGTTCTTCAATTTTAAAATCCCTTGGTGACATTGTTGATCATTTTGATCGTTGATATTGATTATCAGATTATTAATTTTTAATCGTTTAAATTATTCCTCAAATTTTCAATGCTTCTGAAATAACTTCTTTGAGCTCAATTCTTCACTATCGTTCATTCGATCACCAATTGTCTCTGATTTAACACATTTTCTTTTAATTTAGCTTTTTCTAAATTGTGTTTTCAAAATTTTTCTATATTTTCCAGTTTTTGGAAAATCTCCAAATCTTAGCTTCCCCTAATAAAGAGCCGCCATCTTTTCTGTTTTTTTTTTTTATTTCATACGTGTCTGATTCATCCATCGGGTTAACCCCTTAATCCGACTCACGCGTTTGTGGAGGCAAATGTTGGGTTCCTCGAAAGTGTAATACGGAGTGTGTATAATGACCGGAAACACCAAGTGCGACACGAATAAATCTCGAGCGAGTCGAAGACTCGTTGACATCGTTAACTCTAATGCCTCGCTAAGCCACCGCGATATCACCGCACGAGCCGACCAGTGAGTACTCCTGTAGCCTAACAGGCCAAGTTTTCGTCCAATCCCCCTCCCCCTGGCCCTCCTTTTCCCGCCATCTCTATCCTTACTCGGGTGGTCCATCTTAAATAGGATTAGCGTTAAACTGAGAATAATCTGGGATGAGGTTTCGCCGCCGGTGTGCTCTTCTGGTAAGGATGGGATATCGACTTTGCGGCGGTTCTGGCCTCATTCAACGGACTGCGCTGATAAACCTGTGCGACCTCGACCCTTGCATGCCATTAGTATCAATTTCAATTTATCCTGATAAGAGAGTCGATCTGGTATTTCATCCATTATAAACCGCAGCAATGAGACACTGATTAATGTCCGAAAGACCAATCAGCAATTCTTCGATTCGCTATTGGACATCATTGGACCATTATTAAACCTGATTTTTCAAGCAATCACCGTTTGATGGTTTTTTTTTCGCGGAATTATAATATTTCGATTTATCTGGCACCAAATAACAATTGAATCGATCATGGAATATGATTTCAGGTTGGAATACGATTTTTCAATCTCTAAAGTTTGGGCCTTTAAGAAGAGAGGACAGGGATATTGGGTGGCAGTTTATTTTTTGCAAAATTGGAGTTTACTGCACAGAAGTTGATGGAAAAACCATAACTATGCTCGGGACAAAATTCCATTTCCGTAGACCTTTAAAGATTGGAATATATAGAGAGAGAGAGAGAGTGAGAGAGAGAAGGAATTGGATTGAAAATAACAGTAAAGCCCTCTCGGGATACTCGATTTTTTTCCGCTGACTACCAAATTTTTTAATCAAACCGGAGCGTTTTTTGATGGTCCCGAAGAGAGAGAGAAAGAGAGAGAGAGAGGGAGAGAGGGAAGGTAAGTGTGGGCAACCCCTCCGGGAATATTCACCAACAGGCGAAATGGCATCCCCATCAGTCCTCCCTCCCTTCCCCACCACCAGTTTCCTTCGAGGGTTGAAAGCTCGCTCCGCCCACCCACGTGACCGGGAACCAACGCTTTCAACCCCTCAAATTTTAGGTTCTTCTTTTTCTTTTCTCGATCTTATATTTCGTCTCTTCGTGTTCCCTTTCCTCCCTCTCTTCGTGCCAAAAGCAAGAGAGAAAAATATATATCTCTCTCTTTCTCCCTACCTCGCTAACTCTCTGTTTGCCTTTTGCGAATTTTTTTTTTTCCCACCTTTCTACCCCTATGTATATTTATCGTCGCACCGAGATCCTCGTTTCTCTATCTGCTTCTCCCTCTATCGCTATCCCCACCCCTATTCGTTTTCTCTTTTACTTTTTCATGGGGGAGGACTCGGGGGAGGGTTTCGTGACGACTTTATGCCTCATAAAAATGATATAAAATTTGTAAAGACGTTGCCTCGTAACGACCAAACGACTAGGACGTATAGAGTGTGTATAGGAAATGAGAGTTTCAGTCTCTCCAGCGGATTGAGAAAATGGGGCTAACATTGACGACACCCTTGGATGTAGAACTCGAAGGACGAAAAAAAAAATTCTGAACGATGCAGGAAAGAAATGCAACGTGAAGAAAATTTAAAAATAACCTGCAAAAAAGTGTACCTTTATCATTTTTTTTCCAAAGAAACTTTGATTAAAAATATTTTCGATGTCGACAAATAACTTGAAAAAGGCAGAAGGGAACAAATGCAAAAAAGTGTACCTTTGTCATATTTTTCCAAAGAAACGTCGATAAAAAATGTATTTTTTTTTGCTCCCTGCGTCAGAAACATTTTTTTTTTTCCCCCAAGGTGGTGAAGAAAATTTGAAAAGTGTACTTTTATAATTTTTTTTTCAAAGAAACATCCACAAAAAAATGCTTTTTTTTGCTCCCCGTGTTAGGAATTTTTTTTTCTCCAGTTTGGTGGAGCCACTCGATAAAATTCTCGGGTAAGAATAAACTACTCACAGTTTTCACGAAATTCTTTGGATATAGAGAGGAATACTGTAAAGTATGAAACTGCCGCGAATTTATATCTATACGTGAATCCTTTTGATGGAAAATGTCTCGCGACTCCCGTCATGTTTTGTCACTAACAGTCACACCGGTATTTTTATTCAAACGCGTTACGCGCTTTATCGTCTTGCGCTGATCGTAAAGATCACGAGGAATATCCACCGCCGCAATTTCGAATTTTGAATTACCGAGACGACGTGATTTTTATGTATATACGACGGGTTATTGCCTTTTCCGGTTTTATAAGGTAGCCCTTTGATATCGTGGGATGAAACGAGCTCAAGTCATTTGCAAGTCAATATTTTCGATGAAAAAAAAAAAAATGATCTAGACGTTATCGCTGAGGTGTCAAATAATGAATAATTCATCGACACGATCGAAATCGATTAGCGGTGATTTTAAATAACGTAGTAAAAAATAAATGATGTCAGGAGTGATCGAATAGATGTTTGAAGAAATAAAAAAATAAATGTAGAGTTATTTACAACAGGTAAATTGGACTTTGGTGATAGTCGCGGAGATTCTCGAGAAAAAAAAAATATATCCTCACCAGAAAATAAGAAAAATTCGAATAAAAGAAAAAAAAATTAAGTTTTCGTTAAAAAAACGATTAAGATGATTTTATAATTGTGTTTATAATTTCCAAAGTGATCTCGGAAAACAAAATAAATTGAAAACCAACCGATATAATTCCTGTATATTCATGAAAATAGCAATTAAACGCATGATTAATATTACTGCGATCAACCACAAACAAAAACCTCCATAAATCATGAAAAAATAATTAATAATCCAAAAGCGAGTTCAATACTTGGCAAAAATGTCCAATACTGATAACGTATTTCCAAAAAAAAACACAGATAGAATCCATAACTTGCCAAAAGAATGTCCACCGCTAAAATCAGATGTGTGAATAACGCGTTTACGAATTAAACAAAAGAGGCTAAAATGTATTGGCGTTAATGTCACGTTCGTAACGAGAGCGAAGTCAAGACGGAGGAGCAGCTTATCTCAAAACGAAGTTTAAGATACGAATCGTAAAAAAAAAAAAGAAGAAAAAAAGCATTGCGTTTGAACGGTTCTTCGTCGTCATTGTACAATATGTACTATCGCTAATAAAACTCGATCGTGCGACGGGCTTGTCGGCGACAATTGATGTTGGGGTATACAACCGTATTCGAGCACTATAGAACTGATAGATATCCTTTATGGCAGTCGCCGCGCTTGCTTGTCTTGTTTGATCTGTCTTGAGAGAAGAGAAAACGGTATGGGCGATAAAGAAAAATAAACTGAGAAAATGAATAGTGCAATGTGAGGAATAAAAAAATCGATTAAATCGATCGAATCTTTGGTATGTTTGAAAACACAACGCCATCAAACGAGACTCCTGTATCCAACGATCGAGTTTTTTCTTTTCACGACATCTTTTTATCCGCGCGTTAACGATGAAATAATGATATCCATTTGGAATCTGCAATAATTCATGAATCGTTGGAATATTCGGGATTCGAAGATCGCAATTGAAAAATTGACAATTTCAAATGTCAATTAAAAAATGGAATTAATTATTTGCGAAGCTAAAAAGGTAATCGTAGATTCGTAAATCCAGGATTTCCTAATTTTTGTACTAACATTTTGGTTGTTTATTTGTACAGTAATACTATATAGGAAATAATCGAATTTTTCGTGAAAAACGTTAAAGCTTTTCTAAACTGGAAGAGACGACAATGAACCCTGATAGCATGGTCTATTTTATACCAGTCTATATCTAAGAAGCGCTCAACCGCTAACTTTGCATTAACGCAGAATCTCGGGTTCGTCGTTAAACGCGTTACCGTTTGTAGCTGATAAATGTCTATCTTTGAGCTTTATAGCGTTGCAAGTGAACTGGCAATAACTTTCTTTATGGGTTGTTTCTTGTGTACATTTATCTCTCTCTCTCTCTCTCTGAGCGTATGGTGTCCCATAAATAATAATTGTATACACGTGTCACAGGTAGTAACCAATTAGAACTCTTCGTACCTGAAGTTGGAGGATGCTCCCATCACTTGTTCAATATTTTCCTATAAAACGTTATTAAAAGATGGAAATGGGATTTCAACTGCACGATTTCGATCGTAAAAGATAAAATCGGAATATCGGTCTTCATCTCGCGAGCATGTACGATTCGAGAGTGAGTATCAAAATAAAAAAAAATTATTATATTAAAAATTAAAATGGGAAAAGTGTTTCCGATTTAATACCATCAATATAAATCCATAATTATTACATTGAATAACATCGAATAATCCATTTTCAGCGAGAACAGCGAAAAAACATTAATCAGGAAGATTCATCCGTTAGCAACAAAACGCGACGAAAAAAAAAAAAAAAAAACGAACCGTAGGATCCACCTAAAATTTTGAATGGTTGACGAAATTCGTTTCTACGCGTGAGCTATCAGGTTTATTGAACATCAAACATTCATAGCTCGGGTAGGTCGCATTAACGGATCGAAGCCTAGAAATCCACGAGTCCTGAGTATAGGCAATGTGTGCATTCAGCGATTATAATGGTACACGGAATACCGTATCTCGTTGTCTCTTTCAGCGGATTGCCACAGTGACAATCAAAGAGCCAATAATAATCAGTGACCGCGAAAAGCCGTTAGCCATAGGTAATCCGTAATCCTTCAATTATCAAATTACAATATTCGAGTACGTACGTGTACATTCGAGCACACAATGGAAAAGGAAGTTTGAACATTGAGCAAGTAGGATGTCCCAACACAACGAAGCTGGACCAGAATCGAGCATAGGTACTGTAACAATCCATTCCAGGTTTGTCCGTTGGGATCGCCCCTCCAGCAAGAACCACCGGGAGAGTGTTATATGTACTCTCGACGTTCATCGTTGACGAGGAGGTATACCTCGTTCGCTTTCAAAAATCAACGTTTCCCCTCAATCCTATGGCTGGGTCAGGAAGCGCCTCGCCTGGTGGATTCGCGGGTGTCACCAACACGGTGGAGCTTCACCGACGCCACAGCGAAGCGTCGCCACGTTCGCTCGAGAACGCCCTCGACTTCGTGGGCGTGGCCGAAACGTCATTTGTCCGCGGATTTGTGCTTGTGAGGGTGTTTCGATTCTCTCCGTCTCTCTTTCTCCTTCGGAAGTGCCACCAGTCTTCTGGGAGGCTGCGCCCTCAACTTACCTCTACAAACTTGACGTATGTACTACTAGCCAGCACTGCCATCCGTTCCTCTCGCCATGAGAGTACTTTGCTTCCTCCTCAGTGCGAACGTTGAAGGCCCCCTTTTTATTCTCCCTTTTTTTTTCTTTCCTTTTCAGCACATCTCGCTCTGGCTTAGTTGCTTTTGAGGCTAGAACGCTGCTATCCCCACTTGTGAAGAGTAGGCGTACTCCAATGACCCTCATCCGAGGTAGCGGACTCCCCGGTATCCTCCAGTAGTCTCTACTCTCGCTCTTTTATCATTCCGTTGCTTCATTCATGGATAGATACTGTCTTTGTGTCTGCGACGTGCGAAAAACTCGCCGAGTCCACTCAGTTGATGATTCTCGTTCTGACGGAGGGAAAGAGCCATCGAGAAGTGTCATAATTTGAGCAGCCATCGATTGAAACGGTGGGCAGAGTCAAGCTAGGATGGAAGCTTTGTCAGGAAACCTCAGTTGTCATAGTTTGGCCCTAGTAACACGACCGGAGCTTTTGGGATGCCAGGAAAGCGAAGGTACTTATTGGGGTTGACTAGCGATCCGTTCTCAAAGATCAGGCTTTCATCGTCCAATTAGGCTGAGCATCAAGCAGCGATCGATTTCACCAAAAGATTCCAAGTTCCAGCAGAACTCCTCACCTTTCTCTTACGAAACTCCCATCTATCGCGAAGATCCAGTCGAATCTCGAAGAACCAATAATTCTGGTCCTCGTTCGGGCGAGAACGAGGCAGAAAAACAGCGTGACGGAAACGGCAAAGAAAATTAAGTTGGCAAAGAGCGGAAGCTGCTGGACCATGTGTACGTACGACTGAAAGTTGGCTGGAAGTAGTAGCAGGACGGTACGTCAGCGTAAGAGTATAGTACGCAGTACAGCGTAGTTGTGCCCAGTTGCATCAGTGATATCAGTTGAAAGAGTCGACTTCGGGAGGGGATGATTATCGCAGCAGGAGTGGCATTGGTGAAGGCGGGGGGTACTCGAGGATCCAAGTGGGGGAATACCGGAGGTTTGGACCGGGTCATTGGATGAATGTGGAAGCCTCCGTAGTATCGTTTGTGGGAGGAGCAGTTGTAGCAGAGGAGTGGGAATTGTCAGCTATCTCCTCCGCTATCGCACACACTTCCACCAGCATTTTCCACGGATTCCCGAGTACATCTTCCACGTTTGTGTCGACCGGTTCTCACTCCCTCTCTCTCTTTCTTTCTCTCGTTTCACGCATCTCCGAGTGGCTGTAGGGTCCGCAATGAGGGGTGCTGGAGCGCCCGTGCGAGCACGCGACTAGCCAAGAGTGGGGTTGAAAGCACAAGTTTGCGAGGGGGCTGAAAAGCACGCGAGCAGTTTGTAGGGTGAGAGAATGCGAGAAAGAGAGAGAGAGGGAGAGAGAGAGAGAAAGACTGGACGGGCCCGGGGACCGGAGAGTGGTGGAGCAGTCAGACAGTCAAGCTAGCCAGGGCCGCCCGTCAAACCTAGAGCGCAAGGCAAGGAACAACACATAGAACGGAGCCCAGAGGGGGGCCACCAAGGCAGGAAAGAGCGAGCCCACAAGAGTCTGCCACAAGCCGAGAGGAATCCGAGGAGTAGGTAGATAGAGGCCAGTGTGTGTGGAGCGAGGAAGCAGCAGCAGCAGCACCAAGCAGCCAAGACCACTAGATCCGTGCCGGCTTACCCGACTTAGAGACTTAAGCCGGCCAGCCAGTCCAAAAGGCTCAACCGGCTAAGCCTTGGACCCACGCGCACCAACCTCCGACACCCACCTACCACCCAACGCCCAACATTCGCACGAACAAGACTGCCATCACGAAACATTCGAGCCTCGATTTCGCCCTCTTTTTCCCTTCCACCTACGCCGATCTCTTCGGGTTGGCCTTCTCACTCCCGCAACTGTGGACGATTCGAGATTTCCCATGATATCGTAGTTAAGGCGACACCTACGACTTCAACCTCGCCAAAAACGTAACGGAACAGTGACCGCCGCGTGTTTAACCTAGCTTCGTCCAGGCCTCCCAAGGCCTCCTACTTTTTCGTTTTCTCACCTGGCAATTCGGTTTTACGGTTTTCTATCTCGTGTGCTACTCGGATGTGACGAGCCTCTGTGCTCCGGATGTGGTTGCGACAATGCCCGAGATCTTTGGGAAATTGGGGTCACGGTGAACACCAGGAAAATAGTGAGCCAGTGTGTCGTAAAGTGAACTTGACGTTTGTGCTGAACCTCCGATAGAACTACGAGGGAAAGTGCTCCGTCTATCGGTCAAACATCACGGAAAGATCATTACTGTTAGACACGCGTTGATTGGACGAAATTCGTCAGTGGAATCTGGTAAGGATATCTCGGATCTCTTCTGGATGATCTTTCGTGATAACTTGGAAACTGGAAATTGAAAGAACTTCGAGGAACAAAGTAGAAAACAAATCGTGCAACATATTTTCTAATACTACGTGTTGCAGTCCTGGAACAAGTCAGAACTGAGATTCGATTGAATTCACGTGTCACCAACTGTACGTCATTGCGAATCGGATAATTTCAGCGGTATCGTCACAATTGGCGAATCACTCGCGTTCCGTCGCTCGCGATTCCGCGATACCGGATACTGATTCTTGGTGTCGTATGGGGAAAATCGTTAGAGTGGATCATCAAGCCTTTACTGTTTGAGTACATCGCGGTGGAGATGTCATAGGTATTAGCCGGCGAAGATTCGAAAGTGAGAGAAAAGTGCGAGTGTCATTGAACGGTTTCCGTCGGAATGTAACAGGACACTCGGGGTCATTCGACGCCTTTGCTTATGAGGCTTTCGCCAAAAGAAATCCCAGCTGGAATTCAAGGACAGATTTTATATTTTTGTACCGGAAGTAATGCCGGGAGTGTCGTTGACTCTTCAGACCTGTCTAATTGAACAAAAAGATTGGTGATCTTCAGACAACTGGACCAAAAAGTGTTCAAACTTTCGAAAAGTCTTTTCGGTTGATCGTAGCCACAAGTTGATACCGCAAAGCCGAACGATCGAAGGTTTTCTCCCTAGTTGATGATCAAACGAAACCAATTCAGCCTTGAGAAAGAAAGCGTGAATAATCGGGGGGTGGTGGAGGTGGAGGAGCTGACGGAAGTAAGTTTCGTTGCTCCGAAGGTGTTATAAACAATCAGCACGACGTTAACCTTCTACAGCATGGAGCGCGGCGGGGGCGGGGGCGGCCTCGAACTCGCCGGCGGCGGAGGAGGCGGCGGAAATTCAGAGCTATGCCTTCAAGATCTCGTAACCGGTTCGGCGACCGGTTTATCCGTTCAACATTATCAACACGCCGCTGCTGCCGCCTCAATGGCAGGTCTTCACACCAGTGATCACTTTCAGGGCGCCATGCATCATCACGATATGCACGGGAATTCACACCACGACACCTCCATGCTACACAATCCAAGCCATCAACTTCATCACGAACCACTCGAGAAACTTAAACGTAGTGAGTCGTTTTCAATGTACATTATCGTATGATGTTATCGGCTTTCATATTTTCGTCGGAACGTCACTTGGCTTGGTCCGAACGAACCCAAACAACGTTTGGGTTTGATCCGTCCGTTGTTTGTGGGATATTTGCCAAGGAAAATTGGATAAGTCATTTCAGCTTTATAATTCATTCTTCATGCACGGGATCAATAAATCATTCGATCTCTAATGATCAATGCTACCCCTCGTTATGCATCTAGCAAATCTTTCGGCTCCGTTTTAGCGTAAAGTTTATTTGCAATTTCGTTACTTTTTGTTAAAGAAATATAGAATCTTCTTAACGTCCAAAAGAGCTCGTTGATAGTTCCAATAATTGAGGATTTAATAATCTGTAATGAAACGAGTATCTGGAGTGCAACAAAATTAAACTTTTTTCAATAACTCTATTATTTTAAATCTTAAATATCCGAAAATATGCTTATGCGTTTTTTCGCCTTAGTACAAAAAATCATCCCCTTGAATGTGAACTATTTAGGAGCTTTTTGATAACGACAAAAATGAACATTAAAAAAATGAGGAAAAATATTAATTCATCATCGTTATTGTATCCATCGTCTCCTATGAGTTTTTCGATATTTCAATGGACCAAACATTGGGCCAATGCTCATTATCGTAAAAAAAAAAAGATTTTCTTTGAGGCATTTTCAAAAACGGTTCACTGGACCTATAATGGAGCTAGAGTTGGAGCTCTTACGATCTAGAATGACGAGATAATACCGATGGAGTAAACGGTACATGAGGGAGGAATTTTCATGCCGTCGGGCTTCTTATCACCGAGCATAAAATTTTATTCGCCGACGACACACATCGGGCGTTATCTTATTCGAGCCGCGATGATGGCATTACTCAAAACCCTCGGAGCTGAAGCTCCGCCGTTTATTGCACGCGGATTATCTTTTATGCAGTGCATCAGTCTGGAAATAAATGCGGGCATGCGACACGACTCGTTTTATTGCACTTTTTTTTCGTTTTTGTTTTTTTTTTTTTATCCGCGACACTCCGATCAGGATTCAAGGTCATCGCGTTGGTGAACGGAACGTTAGGAGTCGTTGCGCGAACCCGAAAAATCAAGAGTCTTTTTTACTTATTTTTTGTTTTTTGTTTTTTGTTTTTTTTTTTTTTTCGTTTCGAAATAGGAAAAACAGTGGAAAACTGGATTGCCTCGAAAACGAAAAACGCGATGTTTTTGTCAGGTGCCCAAGCAGGTACCGATAAAGTTCCGAGATAAGCACCAACGCTGAAACCATCAGTTTTATTGCGCCTCGCTCGTTCCGCTTACTCACAAACGAGCAAGTCAGATAAAACTTTGAATTTAACACCGCGTCGTACGGATTCACAGCTTCACCCACGTCTCGTTGTTCCCGCAGCCTCCAAAGAAAGAAAAAAAATATCCCGCGATGACGCGCTTCCATTGTTCGTACACCCGAAATAGACACTACGCGTCAAAATTCGATTCGATTCACCCGGATCCTGATCTCGATAAATGGTGTACTTTTTCGAAGTTGCCATTAATTTGATAAATTTTTTAGACTTTGGGAAAATAGACCAATAAATCTCGTTTTTTTGGGACCCTCCCCATAGTGTTTGTCGTAAAGAAGATATCGATGGGTTTTCGCATTAGGCGGACGTTCTAAAAATGTAAAGAAAAACAAAAAGGTTTTTTTGCACGTTGCAAAAAAATGAAAAATATTATTTTGCAGTTTCGTAAACGAAAGAACTTTCATATAAAATACTTTCATTATTAATTTTTTAAAATTAATTAAAATCTAAAGTTATTGCCTAAATCTCACCAAAAAAAAATAGCCTAAAATCTCGTTTTTTGAGATGCTCACCATTGTGTTTGTCGTAAAGAAGATATCGATGGGTCATCGCGTTTAACAGATCTTCCAAAAATATATAGAAAATCAGAAAGGTTTTTTTGCAGGCTGCAAAAAATAAAAAAAATTATTTTGCGGTTTCGTAAACAAATAACCTTCCATCTACGATTCCTTCATTATTCATCATTCAAAATTAGCCCACTGGGCTGACTTTGGATAAACTTAAACCAATAAATATCGTTTTTTTTTAAATGCTTTCCATTGCTTGCAAATGTGACGTCCGCATGTGCAAGTTTACACACATTGGTATGGTCTCGTAACGGTTGACAGACATATATATGTACAACCTCGCAATGGCTCTTTCTCTCTCGTAGTACGAGGAAAGACGTTACGAAGAGGAGGACGGGCTGCCACCTGTTTTGTGATTCATTAACTCACCGGCTTATCGGGATAAGGCCCGGACTTATCCGGGGCTCGAACCCGACACCGCACCGCTAAACCCGATCTTATTCCAATGGTGCCCGCGCGGCTCACACCGGCGCATACGACCGTATTATTATAGCGCCGGATTCCGTTCCCGAATCGTTTCGGTTCAATGTGCCACATTCTCTCGTATACCCGCCCAATTTGCCTCTTAACCGCTAAACTAATACATTTGCCCAAATCCAAACGATTTCGTGACTTTGTTCGCGACTTCCTCGCGATGTTTAATCGAGGAAAAATCGTTTCATCGATTCTTGGCTGTTGAATATTTTCTGTCAGTTTCATCCCCGTTGAGAATCAACGGAGATGACGAATTTTCATCACTTTTAAATAATTTTATTCCCGCTTGATATAATCTGATTTGATCCGAATGTTTTCCGGATTTGTGGAAGATTTAATGAGAAATTTACGATCTTGGTTTTACTCCGTTTGAGTTTTCTTTTCAACTCTAATAATCCCAGGGTACATTGAGAGACGATTTCGAATATGCAAGAAAAATTACTGTTTCTAAACGATTTTACTTACACTGTTTTAACTATTTGGAAATCATAAACTTTTTTTTTGTACCGTAATTAACGTAAAATATTTTTATCTTTTAGCAACAACAAAAAATGACGAACCAAAATAGGAAACAATTTACTGAGATAATAAATTCATTAATTCGTTTGTTCGTATTGATTTATTAATGGGAACAATCATTGTATTATTTTTTTATATTAAATTATTAATATTATATTCATACCCAAAATTGGATATAATGCCCAGGTTTATCGAAATTGTTTTTTTTAATTATTGAAACCATTAAAAAAAACATAAAAGATTTTTTTATAAAAAAATATATCTATCGAAAAACATATGTATGCTAGATTGAATTATTGATATTATTTGGATAATTAAAATGGGGCAAGTTGTCCGAATACGTTTATCTCGCTGCAAGACGAAAAAGTATCCTTTCTGTTGATCGTCGTAAAGGCACGTGGCATTTTTTTTTTATCTTTCCTGATAACGTTTATTCCGATCGCGAGATGGTAATTACTCGAAGAGCGTGTAATTAATTGGGGCTTTGAGTGCTTCGACGTACTAAACGATCTCGGGTTTTCTCACTCTCTCTCTCTCTCTCTTCTATTGGCGATCAACGACAATGTCATAAAGTAACGATAAGGACTGCGTTAAATTGAATGTCTCAGGTTCGGCAAACGACGTGAGTTGAATTTTCCAAGGAATTGAATTTTCCGGGCGATAAAATTGTGATTAAAAGTAGGCAGAAAACATGGTTAAACCGGGAAAGGAGTCAGCTTGTTGCTCCTAACCGTCGATCTTCAACGAGCATCATCGATTTCCGTTCGATCCTCCAAGAATCCACAAATCCCATTCGTCATCATTTGTAACCATTGACCATTTTTTTGTCATCCCTTCCCCCTACAATTCCAGGAAAATAAATAGGCGGCGAATATAATCGATATGATGGTCCACCGCTTTCGAACGTTTAAATTTTTGACTAAGAATCTATTTTCCAAACTTTCCATAATAATACTTTGGTGGACACGAGTTACGTTCCAGTTGGGTGGAGAAAAATAACGTTGAAGGTTGTATCGTTGCAAGTAAAAGAAAAACGAACCCAAACAAACCCAAACGTTTGTTACTTCGCAGCAAGCAACTTCATTCTATAAATATTAAATTATACTATAAACTTTAATTCACTTAAAAAACATCAAGCTTTGTTTTTTTTTTTTTCATAATCCTAATTAATTAAACTTGAAATTATCATATTTTTTTACGCAATGTAAAAATTATTCTTACTTATTTTAAAATTAATCTTAAATATCTATGACGTGTTTACGAATGAATGTTTTTATTTATTTATTTAAATTCGAAGAAAAAGAGAAATTGAAGCTATAAAAATAAGACTGATCAATTTGGACTGCAATCTGTTTGTCCATTCGGTCAAATGGAATACCAATATTGAGCCGGCAACGTCATAGTGCGACATACGGGATCTCCCGGTGTTTCGTACCTACGTATCGCTAGTAATACATTTTTGGTTGGAGCCCCCCCGAGAGGAACGAAGTCATTTACCCTATCCCTTTATTATTGGGTATAGGAAGATCTCGCGAGGCAGATGCGACATGGAAGTCAACCCTTGTGCTCATCCCAGTTTCGATCTTAATGGTGTTGACAAATTGTTCGGCTAGCCATACCTCCCAAGGGAAAACCGGCACGAGCTGCCCAGTTTTTCTGTGGATCCTGGTACGACCAGTTAAATTATACCGTGCTCACCACGCTCGAAACGAGCGAATTATCCCTGAGGTTCTATTATTGTACTACAAACTCATCAGATTCCCCTTCGACCAAACTAGATTTCCTGAACGAGCCTAAACGCGATACGTCAATATTTGGATTTTCTGTTGGCCGGAATTTTACCGTTTTCACAATGGATGATCAATGGGAAATTTTTCTTGACAATTAGAAAATTCTATTCGAGTAATGGACGGAGGACGATCAAGCTGGAATTTCGATAACAGAGAAAAAACATTATCTCTCCACTTACAAAAATATTTAATATTTTTACGAAATTAAATACATTGAATATTTGTTCTTTACATTTTATTTTATTTTCATGTTAATTTTTTAAGTGTACAAATATTTAGACATTTAATATTCAATTTTTTATATTCCGAGGTATATATTTTTATTTAAAAAAATACGAAATTGAATACTTTTATATTAAATATTTATTCTTTACATTACATTTTATTTTTCTGTAAATTTTTCAAGGATACAAATAAAAAACAAATAAATCATTTGAATCCTAAATAAACAATTTTGTATATTCTGCGATAAATATTTTTAATAACAAATCTTCAAAGCGTAAAAAAAGAAACAAAAAGAATATAAATACACAAAAAGAAAACCAAAATGTTTCTCCATCGTCCTGTGTGGCCAAGACACTTCCGGTAAACACTAGGAAAAACGTTTCTCTTCCGTTCTTCTCGTCACGGCTAATCATCTTATCCGGGTTTGGAAATGGATGTCAAAAATTCGTGACTGGGTGGTCGGTCAAGCCGCTACCGGACGATCAGGTCGATTTTCCGGTTCGATTTTCGGCACGATCGAAGGGTGCGATATCCAATCACGGGCTTATCGACGGGAGTTGGGAGAGTCTCTCTCTCTCTCTCTTTCTCTCTTTTTCGCTAGCACAGGCGAGGAGAAATGCGGTTCTTGGTTACTGATGGGTGCATGTGGGGTCCTCCACAGGATCAACATAGAAATGAACTGATTTCCTTCCCATTATCTCAGCTGCTTTTCTGGTGTCACTGTGCTTTCCAAATAGGCAGCAGGTTCACGTCTTTAATATATATATATATATATATATATATATATATATATATATATATATATATATAGCAGTACACCGTTCATACGTAAACGTGTCGAAATAGCTGGCTGTAAAAAAGACGGATGTCACGCGGAAGTGGGCCAAGCTTCTCACGCCCTTTCGTTTGCCAGCGTTTTATAAATGGCCGTAAGAAAACTTGAGAAAAAAAAGCCAACTTTTCACCCCTCCAACGAGGAAAAAGTTCGTGACTGGATGTGTGAACTCGAAACGACGAAAGTCCATCGACTTTTGGTGAGAACTGCCAACTCCGTTTCTTCCCTCGAATATTCCGTAATGAAGACAATTCTGGGGAGTCCCAAGATATTTCAGCTGTGATAACACTGATTATATTGATGACGCAATGAATTTAGAAAAAAGAATTACCGGAATTCACGACGAGATTAAGAAATTTTATGGCGGATGTAAAAAAATGTTTCCATTAATTAAATATATTTGTTGACGCGTCATGTAAACAGTGTATGGTTTATTTATTAATTAATGAAACGGATAAAATAAAATGAATTTTAGCTGGGCAAAATAAATAATGAAACGTATCAATAATTTTTGGAACTCCTGATCGATGATAAAGTCATATTCGAGGTATCGAGTGTATAATTTAATTTCATCAATTTTATTATTATTGATAACTGATTAATTTAGTACTGTTAATAAAATAACTATCAGAACAGATAGCGATATTTATTTGATGATTAATTAATATAGCTCCAATAAATAATTATTTATATCGACCAAGCTAAATTGGTAGCCAAGTCTTTTACGCTAATGAGTATTATTTCCGTGTCATTTAAATCGCGAATGATTAAACAAATATTCAATTATCCATTACACCTTCAGAAAATAATTCAAGAGTGCACATTTTATAATTGCATTATTACCATTTGCATTGTGTTTCGATCTCCTCTCTCCCCAACCATTTTACATTATTCAATAGCAATGTTTTATTTCAACGGTTTCAATTATTTAAAAATCAATTATGCAATTATATTGAATCGATGTACAATTTATTATCAATTAATTATCGATAAACGTATATTACTAATTATTACGATCCTGAAACCCAAACAAACGTCAAAATCAATTTTCAATAAATAAACGTGAATAAAATTTGGAAAAAAAGTTTTTCACGTGACTAGAATCGAAAGGGCGAAGGGGAAGGTCCAAGAAACAAGAGCATTTTATGACTCTTTCGAATCTCAGTCGTTCTAAACGGAATATTCTTTCGACGTTGTCTTATATTAAGGGGATGCGATCAAGTACGTGCCTCTTAACGGGAGCATCGGAGATGCGACGTTCTCGCGTTACGAGTTTCCAAAAGACCGGTAGGCTCTCGTCTCGAAAACGACGTGTAGCAAACACGCAGCCTGAGTTCACAGTGGCAGCTCTCAAGCTCTGACTAACAAACGACTTCCGAAGGAAGCCAAGGATTAGGAGATTAGGGAGAACGTCTTCGCGGAGAAGGAGTCAGAAAAGGGGGAAAGGGTGGGGAGACAGAAACAGAGAGAGAGAGAGAGAGAGAGGAAAGAAGGGAAAAGAAAAAAGATAGAAAGAGAAAAAGTGATTGATAGATTGATTGATCTAGTTTTTTATGCCTTAAAGCTCTGTGGGGCAATTCGAAAAATAAAAAAAAGGATATATAAACAAAATCGAGATTAACTAAATATACGTGGAAAATAAAAATGAAAACCTTCATTCGTACAAAAAGTGATAAATAAGAAATAAACATAACACGCGAGTAACGGGGTAAGAGAAGGAGTTCAATAATTAAATTATTTAATTAAGAAGGATTTCGAAAATGACAAATTAAGAAGAAACAAAGAAAATCATTGTATTCGTGAAACCATTTGTCGATCTTATCAACTAAGAGGAATAGGTAGCATGTAAAATAAATAAAGACTGATTTTAAATAAACAAAAACTGATTTAAAATAAACAGTAAGTAATTTTAAATAAACAAAAGCTATTATGAACTATACAAAGTAAATAATGAGAGAGAGAGAGAGAAGAGGGCAGAGAGTATGGAAAAGGAAACTGCAGTGACTTTTCTCGACTTTCTTCCTTCAGTCTTCTCGTGCTCGTCACATTCACGTCAGCCCAAGCACAGAGCAAACGGAAGCACTCTGCGTCGCACAGGTGCGAGTCTCCACCATAATTTTCACCCTTATATCACGCTCGTTTTTTTTTTGCCTTCCATCTTTTTCCCCACTGAGCAACCCTCGCATCATTCACTCGACGGGACGCTCTTTTTCGAGCCATCATCGGCCCGCTCGTGAAACCCAGCGGGAGATCGGCAAAAAGAAGCTTCGTGTTTAAAAAAAAAAGGTCCGAGGGTTGAATAAAATTTCGAAAAATTTCGCGACTGTCATTTGTAAAAAAAACGATCACTTTTCTCCGTTGAAATATTTCGATGACACCATTTTCTCAATTTTTCAAAAATCAAGATAAAATTAGTAAATAATATTTTTGAGGTATTACTGGATAGACCGAAAAAGTTGGTCCAAAATGAGTGAATCGTGGATTCAAATGTGTAGATCATTTTCTACGTGTTTAGGTTTCCAAATAACTGATTTAATAATAAATAAAAATTCAGAGACCATAATTTTACACTTTAATTAATCATTCAAAATAATTTCGCCGATTTCAATGAAAATTGAAAATTGAAATCGTCGTAATTATCTTGTATTATTAAAGTTTGAACTTCGATATAATTCGAATTGTTCTAGAATTTTTTAATGAATAATTTTGTTGCAATAATTAAAAATACGATAAGCATTATCGTATCACTAACAACAACTACAAAATTATTAACTAAAAAAATTCGAAAACAATTCACGCGTTATTATTTCATCAAGAATTACATTCGGAGTTTAAAATTTTTACAAATTTTTGCCAATTTTCCAATATCTATCCAATAATATTTGGGGACAATAAAAAAATGAAAAAAAAAAAAAAAGAAAAATGTTTTTCTCGTTTTCGCCGAAAGAATGCCAAATGGAACGAAGGTGGTAATTCAAGATCGTAAAAGATCGAAACTTCACAGCGTTCGTAATTTCGTCGATCGATGATGATATCAAGCGGTTATCTTTCGGTGAGTCAAAAAAAAAAAATGTTATCGGTTCACTCGATTCGTCGTCGTTGAATTTCGGTACTTGAACGCGCGTTTCGGCACTTTTACGGTTGACGTGTCACGGTGAGACTTGCTCTCGGGCGATGCAGCTGCTCTCCTCGTTCGCGGCGTATAACTTCGTACACATTTTAGTAACGGCGACCAATACACGAGAATAAGCACATGCATAGATACGTAGACATACGGACACAGGCAAGTTTCCATTGGTACGAGGAAGCCCACACAAACCTCCCCATCATTGACGTATAGTGAGGGCCAACAGGGATACGCCCCACTAACCACCCACGAAAAAATTTTTGCGTCACGTGTCATTTTATTCATGAATGATGGACGAGTTCTCATTGCGGGGTTGACTCGTCCAATACCCGGGCCCAAATCTTCCAACTTTCTTTTTGCGCTCGTAAATCTTTTCGTACGAATGAACATTTTCACAGGATCGAAAATGTCCCCTGTAATGTATTAAAATATTACGTATTATTAATGACGATAACATTAATAATAATCATAATAATTAACCAACCTTAATTATTATAAGCTTCAAGAGAGAATATTAATTGAGGAGTGATCTTGAAGAATTTTCTAGTTATGTTGAAATTAATTATCACGATATTAATTGTATAAATACCAAGAAATATCGATCATTATCATTGCAAAAATAACAAACTCGTTGTTTGTTATTCCCTTTAAATTTACCCGAAACAATAATTATTCAATATTATTTGTTTGGGTTTTTCTTTTTCCTTTTCAGTTCTTTCTCTTTTTTCTTTTTTTTTTTTTTATTGTCTCCAATTATTACTGGATAGATATTCGAACATTGCCGAAAATTCGTAAAATATTGAACTTCGATAATTCTCGATGAACTAATAACACGTAAATCGTTTTCGAGTTTATCAATAAATCATTTCGTATTTATTATCGAGAGGAATAATGATAAACAACAAGAATAAAATCGTCCACGTTCCAATAATAATAAATATTCAAAGCTATCATCGAACGACGACGTTTTTTAAATCCGATTGTTCAATTTTAAAAAAAACTATACTGATAAAAATCAATATTTACTAATTTCCTCCCTATTACGTGTGACGTTAAAAATAATTAAATTATCAACGAAAATTGACGAGAAAATTTAAGGTACCGATTCTTTCGATACAATATTCGGGGCTAATAGCAGAAGAGACCAAATTGGTAAAATTGATGCAAGTGGAGTCACAAAATCCAGAGAGTTTTGGAGCTCATTTAATATATATATATATATATATATATATTTGGGTGTACGAGTGTGTGAGCGTCGGTTATAAAGCGTCGCATGCACAGCCGCCCGTAAAATCCGTAGGGATTAGCGGGCGCTAATATATCCCGCGGGTAAAAACGCTTCGAGCAGCTGAGGTATTCGTTCGTCTACTTGACTCTCTTTTCTCTCTCTCTCTCTCTCTCTTTCTCTCTCTCTACCGCTCTGTCACACTTCCTCCTTCTCCCTCACCGTTTTTCCTCTACACGCTGGTGCACCAGCGCGACGTTACGATTTGTCTTTGGCATAAAATAACTTCAAGTAGCGAGAAGAAAAGTCATAAATTGGTGAGTTAGAGCGTCCGTGGTACAACCGTACTTCCCTCGGCGCGCCCCCTCTCTTCGCCACCTCTTTAGCGTTGCTCACAAAAAAAAGATAGCTCGTAACATTGCCGGAAAGTAAAATCAATGCTCGCTAAAATATGTTGTTACTAACCATTTTTGTGTATTATACATTTTTCAAAAATTCTTTTCATTTTTGTTGTTATTACATTTTTTATTCACATTTTTCTTGGGTGTTTTTTTTTTAGTAAATTTATTTTCGTATTAATAATTAGATGAATTATATTTTATTTGATTAATTAATTGCAGCTTATGTATATTGGAAAAAGAAATAATGATGTGGGTTATGATAATTCTCGAATTATTTGGTTAATTTTGATTTTTCAGTTTAGTGGATCATTGCTTATTGTTTTGTTTCATGAGGGGATTATTTTATAATCATTTTTGATGCTTCATTTTTTAAAAATTATTTCAAAGTTTTATTTTTATTATTTTATAAGAATTAATTTTCAATTGTAATTAGTACTCATTGTAAAGCCTTCTTGATACTATTGAAATAAATAACTTGAAGTAATACTCAAATATTATTTTATTTCAGATCAACAAACTGATTTTATGCCTGATTGTCAATTATATCAATATATAAAAATACCGAATTATCAATTATATTAATAGTTTATGATTAATCTTTGGCTGTTTTTGGCAGTTGCTCACTCCATCAGTTTACATAGGAAACGAGCTGATCGCTACAAATGACGGGTGTGTTAAGTAGCTATTGATGAACAGTACCCAAATACCCTGGTTGTTCTTTCAAAGCTGTCTTAAGTGTCTCCCTGACAGAAATCTTGTAGAATTTCTCGTACCTCGAATTTTCTCGAAAGCACGGGAAAATGCGACGGGAGAGCGTGAAAACACGTGTCAACGACTAACGACGGCGTAATCGGATACTCCCAACCCATATTGTGTACCCACGAGGAAAACGAGACGAGCCCGAGTCACTCCCTTTTCTTTTGTTCCAAATCCATCCTATTTTTTTTGTTTGTGAAATGTTGTCAATTTGTCGTGATATTTGTCTTCATTGATTGATCATTTTTTTAAATCCTATCCTTATAACTATTATTATTGATATAATCAACCGAAAAAAATTCCAGTCAAACCAAACGAGCTAATTGCGTGAGTCAGACGACGATAACATTTTGGGACAAATTGGATTTTAAAAATAATGATTCATTCGTATTTGAAAAATACTACTCGAATTTTGAGAAGTTCAACAATTTTGTTTTCCATTTCGATTTTTTTCCATTTCAAAGTTGAAGCTAAAGAGAATTCGAAAGATTTTTCTTTAGAAGTAGTTCAACGTGAAATTGGATGTCCAAAGAATCAATGGGGAGAGTTCGTCGAAGTTCTCGATGGAGTACGAAGCGAAGCCTCGAATATCAGGGCACCCTGAGTATCAAACGGTTGACAGCTACGGGGGGTCTTCCGAAGTGTGAAATGTTTGTCAGGAAGGGTGGAGAGTTCCCCAATCGCATTTCTTTTCTTCCTCGATTTCTACGACCTTCCAAAAGACAAACGTTTTCCCTTACATCGAGCTCGTTCTTTTTCCTTTCCCCGGAAATGGAAAAGTGCGAGGATCCTCGAAATGTTCAGAGAAACGTCAAACGAGACGACTCCTTTGGCCCTGGTGGATTCCCGTTATTACATGGATCACCATAATCAGAAAAAAAAGTCTTACGTTTTATTCTTTCGTTTCACTAATCGTTGGCCACAGAATTCAAAAAGTACCATTTCGAAAAAAGTATCGTTATAAAAAAATTACAATTTCTCAAAAAGTACCATTTGGCCTGTTGTTCTTTTTATCATTTTATTTGCGTAATCTTGCCGAGCAGTAAAAATCGCCGCTGTCATAAAACCTTCGATAAGGGCTGTACAAGGGAGAAACGAAAAAAAAAAAAAGAAAGAATAGGAGGACAGAAAACTTTTATGGCCGTGCTCGAGTGCGTGAGTTTTTCCGGGTGTGGGTGACCGCGGAATCGACAAACATCGTGATCGTTCGTATTTGAACAGAAAATGGTAACCCCTCGAAAGTTTCACGCTCCGATATTCGTTTCTTCGTTTCGAAGTGGCGGCTGGTACACGTGTTATTTTTCTTTTTTTTTTTTCCTGCCCCTTGAAGTATACCCCGAAAAATGCCTGCAAATACGAGAAAACGATCTGTTTGTTCCCGAATGATTACGGATAAGTCGCACGTTCGAGGATTCTTTTACGATCCTCCACATGACGGCTTGTGTCCATACGCGTGCTGCGATAACGCGTAACATCGAAAAGACACATTCCATCGTATCCGAAACCGTACAGTACGCTGCAGATACGACCGTACAGCAGTCTCGTTGTTCAGTTCTCTCGTTACTATTCCTCCTGTAACCAATAATCCATTCCTTGACTTTTCGTCTCGAGCTCAACAAATTCTCACGAAAGTTCGAAATAAAACGATGAAAATTTGGGTATCGATACTCAATCAAAACTCCGATGGTATTAATGTTTCGAGTATCGTCGTTTTATTTTTTAAATATTTAACGTGTGCCTGGTAAAACGTATCTAAGTAAATAACATTCGATTTATTTTAACTAGAAATAATAAAATATTAATTATCGTCATGAAATAATAATAATAAGAAGAAGAATAATAATATTAATGATAAATAAAATAACGACGACTACGAAATAATAATAATAATAACCATTGAAATTACAAAAACTGCATAATTATCATTCAAACTTTTGTTTTCCTTCAAATTTTAGAGAAATCTTATTAAATTATGAATTAATTGTTATTCGCCAATTTTGTGAGCGACAATGACGATGAGTGTCATATATTTGATCTTTAATTTGTAATCCAATGTCTTCTCTCTGTTATCAACTAAATTGACTCGATAATTGAAACTAGCCTTTTTCGGTTTAAATTGAATAAATAATTGTATGTTAAATAATAATCATATCTTAAATAAATAAATGTAATTAAATTGGGTTATTGAATTGTAAATTAAATGATTGAATTTAATTTCCATGTGAATTGGAACAAGCCTGAATAAAATTTTGAAAAATCCGTGTAATATTTGGTACCACGGAAGACGCAAAATTTTGAGAAAAAGAATAAGTGGAATAATTTTCCTCGATTGGTTATTTCGTTTGTTTGTGCAACATATAATTCGCGGGATGGATAAATTTGGAGGATATTTGGTGTTGGCGAGCAGGTGTAATAAATAAGATAGAATTCGGTGACTCCTCTCTGTGTGGTATCGGAGATGTGACACGCGCTAAGAAAACTCTCTCGAGCGAAGCTTATCCCGAAGCCGGTGGATACGTCTCGCCCCTAAATCAGAGGGAGTTATGCGACGACTAATTGTGAACCACGTCCCTGCTGTCCATCCCATAAGCAGCGGAGCGCGATATAGACGAGAGCGAAGAAAAAAAAAAATAAAAAAACGAAAAAGAAAAGAAAATGAAAAAAAAAGATACGAAGACGAATAAGAGGAGGTGGAGGAGGGAGAAAAAAGGCGACGAGGAAGACGACTGTTAGACCTCGCGGTTCCAGCACCGACCAAATATAACTAAACGAAACGAAAGTAAACGACCGGTCCGATTAAGCCCTCAAACTACGACGAACCCTCAGCCCGTCTGTGTGCTCTTCACGATCCGTCGAGAAAACCGGCAGAGCGCCCTATTCTTGACGTCTCGAGCTTTCTCAAAGAGCGATGAAATTCCCCTCTACAAACGTGCGAGGAATTCGAAATTTGAAAAAATAAAACAAGAAATTATGCCGCAGGCTACCTTGATTTTGATGGCTGTCGATTCCTTCGTTCGACCACTTTTTTCCTCAAAATCATCGAATTTCAAATAAGCTGGCGATTGGCAAAAATTTGCTAATAACGGTGACTCGATAACCAAGATTAGAAAAATATAGCTTTTTGGTAGTTACTTGAAAAATTATTATTACTTGCCCACTTTTAGGGGCCGAACCTCAAAATGAAAAAAAAAATCCTTCATCTTTCATCCGACCTTTTATCTAAGGACCGCGTGAAGATATCGGGTTGAAATTAAAACCATATATTCAGGTATACAGTCCTTTGAATCTCTAAAAAAATCAAATTTCTGAGTTGACGTAAAAAAAAGATACAGCCGTTTATGCCCGACGAATAAAAACGTATATTTGGATTTGTTAAAATTGCAGTTTTTAAAATACGCATTTTAATCCGCACAAATAAGTATTTCCAACATTAAGATAAAGCTGATAAACTAATTGAATCGTTCGGTAATAAAAATAATAATTGATCAACCGGCCAATCGATCATCCGGCGATTGCGAAAAACGTTTAATCGACCAACCGAAGTTGTTGACGATAATTACTAAATGTTTTGGACTGATTTCAAAATGTTTGGCGACGCATGAATTACCGGTCGTTTCTTTTTATAGCCAGACACGGTCGCCTGGTGTCTCTTCGTCGTCTCTTTTTTCGGTGGGCCAATCACTAGGTGGTTATTCCAGGCGTGTGCGAGAATATAAAAAGGGCATTTTTTTTCTTCACTCGACGCGTTGCCCGAGTAGTATTAGCAGCTTGACAAATATCCAGTAAGGCACTAGTGAACGGGCGTCGATTAATGTCTTCCTCGTATACAAAGCTGCTCTCGACGTATCCCCACTCGCGTTGTCCCATCGCAAGCCGAAAGGAAATTCCGATTCTTCGAATATTCAAAAAAATTACGATAAATAAATTTTACCCATTAAAAGTAAATGAATAATAATTAAGTTGATGTTAGAAGTGAACGAACGTTAACAAAAAAGTTCGATCCTCTCACTAAGGCGTAAGAGTGGAATTGACTACCATTTTTTCGATTCGAAAATAATTTTGAGAGTCTATTTGATCGGAAATTTTATGCTGATTACGAATATCATAGAATTTTTGTCGAAAGCATGGAACGAAGCAAAGAAAAACGTGTTTTTAGAAGTTTTTTACGATTTTTTCATAGAAATTTTGGGTTTTTGAGGAAATCAATGGTAGATTCGTGTTCAGGGGATCAAATTACATCGTAAAGGACCTATAAAAAAAATATTAAAAATCAAAAATTTTTTTCGATTTTTGGGC